>JAGFPH010024483.1:0-11348 GCA_018207615.1 Philaenus spumarius
ATTTTCTTAAAATATGAGTAAAAGAACTAATATAGACTACTAGCTGATCCGTACGGCGTTGTCCGTGGAGGTTGGTATTTTCAGTCTTATTAACGTAATTGTATTCTTTTTAAGTGTTCAGTCAGTGAGTGGTATTTGGCTTTTATATTTATTGATCTTAAATAATAAAGCACTATTGTCATAATAATAAACGATCTGAAATTATGATTTTAGTAACTTTGATCCCCCAAACCCCTCCTAAAATTTCGAAATTTTTCATACCCTTTCGTATTGAGCACCTATGGCCCTAGAGGAGGCTACATACCAAATTTCATTCCAATCCGTTCGGTAGTTTTGAAGAAATCGTGATTTAATAAATTTGATCCCCCCAAAGCCCCCTAAAATTTCGAATTTTTTAAAACCCTTTCTTAGCGAGCGCCTATGGCCCTAGAGGAAGCTCCGTACCAAATTTCATTAAAATCTGTTCGGTAATTTTGGAAAAATCGTGATTTAGTAATTTTTACCCCCCTAAAATTTCCAAATTTTTTAAAACCCTTTTTTAGGGAACACTTATGGCCCTAGAGGAAGCTACATACCAAATTTCATTCCAATCCGTTGGGTAGTTTTGAAGAAATCGTGATTTAATAGCTTTGATCACCCCAAACCCCCGCTAAAATTTCGAATTTTTCAAACATTTTCTTAGTAAGCACCTATGGCCCTAGAGGAAGCTACATACCAAATTTCATTTCAATCCGTTAGGTAGTTTTGAAGAAATCGTGATGAGTGTGTCAGTGAGTGAGTGAGTGGTATTTCGCTTTTATATAAATAGATAATAAGATTTACAAGATTTGCTTAGTCTGTCTTCGATTTTTCACGGGTGTTTACTAGTTATCTTATATAAAATTACAGAAAAAAAAACCATAAGCCCTCTTCTTGAAGGAAATAAAATAAATAAAAATGTTTGATTATTTCAGTATTGAGTGAGTTTTATCTGATTGAAGTACTGGCATCTCACTCATTTACAGTTCGTTAACTTTCGTCTTAAAACACACTTATGTTCATGTTCATGTTACCCTGGAGTCTTATAATAGTTATTTACGTACCTTAAGCTGTAAGAGCGCTAATTACAAGCCGAGGGCGAAGTTTGAGGGCACGAGTGCGTTAAAGCCCAAGGCTGTCATGGCGCTTACAGCTTTAGGGACGTACACACCTTTACCCCCCCCCCCCCCCCCCCCTAAGTCAGCACCCCCCTCTTACAACGAGGCATATAAATAACAATGAGACATTACAACTAAATACACATTTCATCAACTATAATAGGCCGTTATATTAAAACAATAAACTGAGGTTACGTTTGTACGAAAACAACAACTCAGTTATGGCAAAATTGATTGTTTCAAATTAAACAGCTGACGCTGACTACTAGCGCTCTTGCAACCATTTCTCGAACTAGTAGCGGGTTGTAATGAAATAACATGCATTATTACATATCATGGAGCTTCTATTACATATCATGCAGCTTGTAAACAAGAACTTTACACGCCGCTCGGGATAGGGACGTTTAACATGGGGTGGGCGGTAAATGTATTAAATACCAAACATGACACGACATGAGTGATTGTATGACGGCATGACTCCACATTTTCAATCCTAACCTAAAAGAAATTGAAGTGCTAAGACATTTAGCTAAAGAAATGAGCTATACAAAATAATTAGTTTAAATTATGCCATTAGTAACATTATTTAGCTTTCCTCAGTTGTGGCGAGTCGAAGATATAATAAGAAAAGTTGGTGAAATCACAAAACCTTCCATCACTGACACTCGCGTAATGCTACAAGCTCTCCAAAAGTCATGATCTGTTTCGAATTATTCCGGCTACGCAGCAGCACTTCCCAGCGCTCATTACTCACTCTAGGGAATTTTAAAACGTGGTGCACGGTATTGCCCCGCTTTCCCCTAATGGGGTTTAAAATTAATTTAAAAGTAGGCCTAAACATTTCTTTTCCTTTCATTTATGTATCGTGTAGACAATACACTTGTATAAGACACGGCACAAAATATTAGTAATAATTCGACCACACAGGTGAACCGCTGACAGAGAATTTGCAAAATTAGGTTTATATGTTTTTGGGTTTCCACCAACTATTTTTGAAATTGATCTACTCACGAAGGCTCTGAATAGCAGCCTATTTGTACGAAATATATTTGTAGAATTTGTTTGCACCTCAGCCTCCAACCCCTGCTCAGGCGCTTCGTTCCGCTCGCAGCGGAAAAACTCTTCGTCGGCCTCGGATCACAAGATGCCCCCACGGAAATCCCCCCCCCCCCACTGTGGTACTTTTATAGTATTTTACGTTTTGATCGATTTTGAGAGAGAAACACGCGAACTTAAGGTCGCGTAACAAAACAAAATGTGTAGAATAATATAATACATTATTTTTTTTTTTTAGATATAATCACCAAAACAATTCATTCAGTTACGCCTGTTTAAAAAACTGGAATCCGTACTTTGGATTTTTTGGCTAGATAATTCGTCCGAGCGACTTGGACCACCAACGTGTGTACTAAATAAGTAAATTGAACTTTAACGCAGCTATTAGAGTGGGAATACATATTCATATTCATATAACACTAGCTGGCCCGACCCGGCTTTGCACGGATAGACAAATCAAAGTTAAATGTATATTAACAAAAAATATATATTATATCAATAAATATATTACACTATGTACTTCTTATGGGGATTTTTAGTAACTTTAACCCCCCAAAAAACCTCCCCTAAAATTTCGATTTTTTTTTTAACTCTTTCTTAGCGAGCACCTAGGGCCCTAGAGGAAGCTACATAATAAATTTCATTCCAATCCGTTCGGTGTTTCTTTTTAGTAACTTTGACCCCCCCAAACACCTCAAAATTTAGAATTTTTAAAAACCCTTTCTTAGCGAGTACCTAGGGCCCTAGAGGAAGCTACATACCAAATTTCATTCCAATCCTTTCGATGGTTTTTTGTAGTAACTTTTACCCCCCAAACCTCCCCTAAAATTTCGATTTTTTTTTAAAAACGTTCTTAGCGAGCACCTATGGCCCTAGGGTAAGCTACAAACCAAATTTTATTCCAATCCGTTCGATGGTTTTAGAGAAATCGTGATTTTGCAACTTTGACCCCCAAAAATCCCCCTAAAATTTAGAATTTTTTGAAACGCTTTCTTAGCAAGCATCTATGACCCTAGCGGAAGCTGCATACCAAATTTCATTCCAATCCGTTTGGTAGGTTTTGAGAAATCGTGATTTAGTAACTTTGACCTCTCAAAACCCCCCTAAAATTTCGAATTTTCGGAAACCCTTTCTTAGTGCGCGTCTAGAGCCTGTAAAGAGTATTAGTGCCAAATTTCATGTTTGTAGGCCTCGTGGTTTTGGAGAAACTGTGATGAGTCAATGAGTCAATGGTATTTGGCTTTTATAAGTACTAGTGGACCGGGCAATGCTTCGCTATTGCTTGATTTACCTAACCTAAAATTATATTCAGTTTTTGTTCCAAATCAGTTGTTGATCAAAATCAGCTGTTGATCAAAATCAGCTGTTTTAAGCTTTTCATACGAACAGCTGTTTTTTGTGCCCCTTATAAAATCAAAAGAAATCTTTCTTCTTCTTCCTTAAGATTGACCTTCCATAAGATTAACATGGCAACTTTGAGGGCCACTGGGGCGAAACCCTTAACATACATTGAGCTCATTTTAAGGGAAGCACAACTTCAGAGTGAGCTCTGTAAAATGACACCAAAAACATCAAAATCGGTTAAAAACTCTAGGAGGAGTTCTACTCACAAAATAACCCCTAGCAAATTAATTATGTATAGATAGATAGATTGTATATGTAACGTGTTCCGGGGACTATGATCGGTGCTCATTTACTCCCAACCTAAGGTCTCACCTTAAGGGTCACTGTAATAGCTCACCTTTCCTATAAAAATTTGGAAATGAAACAAAGAAATTGCGCACAACATTTGTTTTGACAAAATTCACTAAATAAAAAACCGTAAATAAAGTTTAAAAATATACAGTTAGATTTAATATAGACAAATTTTGAAGTAGCAAGATCCCGGATATAACGAAAGCAGCCTCACCGCATAAAATTTACATTTACTAAATAACAATTTTTAATTACTACTTTTCATAAAAAGACTTGTACCGAAATATAAGTCATGGACTCGACAAAATCTTATTGCATAAACTCAACCACAGAATAAAACTACCAAAACTTCGTTTTCTAAGGCGGTTTTTAAAAAACTTATAATTTTCTAATTTTTTTATCTTGTCTGGAGGTTTATTAAAAGATACAACACCTGCTTGTGAAGGAAGTTTTCTATACAGAGTCGACCTTGTGCTGTTTCACACGATATTCTCAAGCATTTCTGGTGCTTGTTCAGCACATGCTCACACTTACACTTATATAAGACCACTTCAAGTGTATAGATACTAGGAATTGCAAGTACTCTAAGATCTTTAAAAGCATTTCTACAAGTTTGTATTTTGTTTAATACTGCCACAAGCCTAATAGCTTTGTTTGCAGAACAAACACTCTGCATATTTTGAACTGATGAATTTCCCCAGTGTAAAATTCCACATTTCACGTGCTGGTACACAAGCGCATAGTAGGCTCTTAAAAGAATATTAGCTTTGCAATAATGACACGTTTCTTCCTTTGAGATATTTACTCACATTTGAGCTGTTATTGCATTTTTTTTGGTTACAAAATTGATAGAAAGCATTGCAAATTGTTCTGGTGTGTACAAGCTGAAATGCAGCTAAAGTAGGAAATTCTATACAGGGTGGACCAGCTAAAGTGTGACAGTAGCTAACTTTTAAAATACGATTCGGACAAAAATGTTTAAATAGAACATCTGCCCTTAATTACTTTCCTTACCCTATACTAGGTAAGGTAAGTATTGCGATCGACCCAAAAATTCGATGTCGAGTTTTCATAATATCTTTACGTTTCAAGGCCCCCTGAGTCCAAAAAATGCATTTTTGGCAATTGGTCTGTCTGTGTGTCTGTGTGTCTGTGGGGGTGTGTGTGTGTGTGTGTGTGTCCGGAGTGCACAGGGCAAACGGCTGGACGGATCGAACTGAAATTTACAGGATATCTTCAAACATGTAAACAATTAAACCCATGTAAATTTGAAGCAAATCGGAGGTGGTGTCTTACCGTGGGAGCAGTTTTTAGCACATTTTTGGTATTTACTCCAAATCCCCTCTAACGATTTTGATTAAACTTTGCTAACATACTCTACTCCGACCCCCTTAACACCCTATGTACGCGAAAGACCGTTAAAAATTCGTTGAAAAAAGTTATTACAAAAACCAAGTTATTTTGTTTTTATCTCTGAAATAGCTGCTCCTATCGACTTGAAAATGGCCTCATTCGATTCAGCGTCCAAAATAATGTCAAAAACGATACCCCACTCAACTTTTTCAATTTTTTCAAAAATTGCCCCCAAAAAGGGCGTTTTTGGGGGTAAAAATGTCTTTTTTTAAACTAGCCGTATTTGGTATCAAATTTGACATTTTGTGAGGTTAGAAATCGATTGAGACCAAAATCAGGTCCGTGGGATTAACCGTTTTGAAGTTAGTACCGCTTTCTTCGAAACGGATACTCCTATTAACTCGAAAATGGTATCATCAATCTCTCGCTCGAGAAATTTGATAATTGATACAGCATCTATTTTGGTAAGGAAAGTTGTGTGATGTGCACACCAGATGTTTTTTTATACCTTTTGGACTGTGTATAAAACTTTTTCAAAATCCGCCATTTTGAATTCAAAATGGCGGCCAACTTAATTTTTTTAAATGGAAACTCCCCCATTTGTATGACGTTTTTGGATTTTATGGACAATTTTAAGACTTTTTTGTTTTTTACATTTTTTTTATAAACCTAACGGTTTTCCTGTAAAATGAAGTCGAAGTTTCATTTTCTTACAGCTTATCACTCATAAAGGTTACAATAACCAACTTCTAAACCATGCTTCAGACAACAAACTGTTTTTAAATCAAATTAGTACAATAAAATATCAAACCATCACTCTCCCATAAAATTTTATTAAAGCTTTCAAACGCAATTGAGCAATTTAGGACACATACTAAAATTAGTATTGTTAAAGTGGTTTGTATTTAAACGCCTTTGAAATAAAGCAGTCACGCTGGTTATCTTTTTGCAACAATGTAACAGCTGTTTCCGGATTCTTCATTGTTGCCTTTTAATCTAGTTTATACCACATTACTGTTAACTTCTAAGGTACTGACTTTCAAATTTATTGTGTTTTTGTGTGAGTTGTATTTGCAAAATGAATGCATATGAAGAAGCTTACAGTATGTTCCTCATATTAGGAGAATGTAGAGGAAACTTCAGAGATGAAGAAAATTTGTTTTCGGTGCGTTTTCCAAACCAACCACCAAAGTCTCGAATGGCATTAACAGGTTTCTTCATAATGGGTCTATCCATACTGATAAAAAAAAGGGCTAAAACTGTAACGAATGAAGAAAATGAAACTTCGACTTCATTTTACAGGAGAACCGTTAGGTTTATCAAAAAAATTTAAAGAACAAAAAAGTCTTAAAATTGCCCATAAAATTCAAAAAGTCATACAAATGGGATGGTTTCCATTTAAAAAAATGAACTTGGCCACCATTTTGAATTCAAAATGGCGGATTTTGAAAAAAATTTATACACAGTCCAAAAGGTATAAAAAATTAAGGGCAGATGTCCTATTTAAACATTTTTGTCCGAATTGTATTTTAAAAGTTAGTTATTGTCAAACTTTAGCTGGTCCACCCTGTATAGGGAAACCGGCGAAAATTCAAAGACAGATAGAACATCTACCAAAAAGGTCACATAAAACAAATCAAACTATGTAATACATTTAATTAACGGCAGTAATAGCATTAAAGAAACAACTACTCTTCAATGGTAATAGTAATGTTATAGTGATGGCAATTTTTCAGTGAAATTAATCCCACTGTATTTGTGCAACAAAGATCGACCAATGAACGCAATAGAAGAATATGTAATTTACCAAGGGAATATGCACCAACGTAATCTACTCATCAATCAACAGTTTTATCTCTTAAATTGAATAGTTTTGATGATACAGCAATATCCTACCTACAGATCTAAGGTATTCTGGATGAAGTGAATGATGTGCACTTTCAGTTGACGGGTGACCGCAGATTCCCTTCCCAACACCGACAGTTTAAAAGTAGAGTAATGTGTTTTTGTGTATTTAATAGACCACTGACGGTAGACAAAAATAAAGGGCAAAAATCGGATAAAATCACATGTTTCTGATTTTTTGGTATGTTGTTAAGGTACCTTACCAGTAGTGTAAAACAACCGGACAAAGTCACTCTATCCTTTTTCGAAGCTGCGAACATTTCCTACAATTTGAGCCCAACCCCAATTTATTAGATAAAATAAACCTTAAAATACAGGACCTCATAAATTGGATTTTTTTAAAAAAAACGTAAAATTTCAGTTTTTGTCGTCTGTCGGGCTAAATATTGGATTCTACTCATTCCGCGAGAAAATTTATTGCATATGAAGTTGTAGAGAAAATATTGAGCTTTCATTTAAGCCCAGAACGACGTCTGTAGGCCAAACTGACATCTCGTTATTTCGTGATCCGACCCTCCCCCGATTTAACCCAGTTTTGTTTTTCTAAGATAACCATACCTTGATCACCGAGAGTTTAAAGTGAAGCACCGCCTTACAATGGCTGACGTTACAGATTTGGGCCAATGAGGAAAACGAACATCACGTGTGGGACGGGCGACTCTGCGTATGATTCACAGTAGTTCTTAGCAAACAAGCATTCTCTTCACTAGAACACCCTAACGTTCACGTTCGTCCCTGCGGTAGGTCCGCGTGTGACGTAGTCTGCCCGGCCCATAAATATTGTAGGGGGAGGTGCTTCACTTTAAACTCTCGGTGAACGAGGTATAGATACCTGTTTGGCCTACAGACTTTTCCGTAGGAAGCACCCTTTTATTAGTTTCGGGCCTAAAACTGAAATCATTGGGAAAATTTCGAGGTTTTTCGAGCACCACGAAGTTAGCACAGGTGTTTCGAAGGAGCAAGCTTTGTTTTACACTACTGGCAGGTACCCTAACAACATACAAAAAAACCAGAAATATGTGAATCTATCCGATGTTGGATGTCTTAAGTCGGTGGTCTAAATCCAATTTTGCAGTGTAAAGATTCGTGTTGTGAATTAGCCTATATGTGTTTTTACTTTAGTTCGACGTTGCCCTAATGCGAGTAAAACAATCAACAGCCTTAAGATGGGAATTTGTTACCGAAACGCGTAGCTAAGAACTACAGCGAAAACTCGAAAGACCGCCAAGCTCGCTTTGCTCGCTAACCTCGGTTGTGAATCGCCGTGGAACAGATTACGGTATTGTAAAATGTAAAGTTTTCACTGAAATGAAGATCGATTATTACAGAGGCACTTGGAATATGGTGATGGAGGTAGAACCTGACGTACACGCAGTATGGCCAGATTTTTTGTGTTATTGATAGGATTGTTTTATATAAACAACGATTTAAACATAACCTTAAAACGCTGTTGATTATTTAAAAAAAATTACCGATTCTGAGTTTGCCAAGTAGGTTGTTATGGTAATAAATGTAAAACGATTTCAAGAAATGTGTGTTGGTTCAGTACAGGACCAACCTAAAACTGTGTTAAGATTTTAATCAAGATAAGTTGTTTTATTTATAATATGCAACAGCACATGGTATAATTGTAATACACTATCACTTCTGCTTTAATTTGTGTCTGTATTTTGTTTCCGTAGTGTTATTGACAATACCGAGAAATTATATTTTGTGTTTTTAGCCGATCCCGCGGTCATCTTTCGAGCTACGGGAAAAATAAAAAACGGTTTTGTTTAATATTGAAAAATTAAGTTGTTCTGATACTTTAAAAAAAAAATGTAAAAATGTTTGGCTTGGGCGCCCTTATGATATTTTCTAAGAAGGGGGAGGGGCTAGACCGGGGTATGGGGCTTAACACGTTCACTGCTAAGGACGCACATGTGAGCTGGACACTGAACACTATGAGAAGCGGCCGACGCACAGTGCTTCACACGCCAACCCCCGTATTGGGAGTATTTTCAATACGCAGTGCATTTGCGTGCCTCGCAAGCCAATCCCCTTATCAGGAGTATTTTGAAAACATAATGCATTGCGTGCTTCGCACGCCAACCCCCGTTTTGGGAGTATTTTCAAAACAAAGTGCATTGCGTGCTACGCACGCCAACCCCCGTATTTATAGAATGTACAATACACAGAGCGTTGCGTGCTTCGCTCGCCAATTTTAAACCTATCTGCAATTCAATCCGCTTTAAAATATTAGTGATTATTCCGAAGAAAGGTTGAAAAATAAAAAATAAAGTAATTTCTACTCATTTAAACCATAAATATAAAACATAAAAGCATAGGAAATACGAAATTTGCGTAGCAGTGAACGTGTTAAGGAGTACCCTCCCCTCTTTGGGCGTATCCAGGGATATGTTTGACCTCCCCGAGAAAACTTTTAAAACTCGGGAAACCCAATTTGGCTGTTCAGGTGAAATATTAACCCACACAGCATTGAGTCTGTTCCTTTACACCGTCAGTGAATACACAAAGACCTATAACACTCCCAGAGGCCGCACCAAGTAGTGACCCAGGAGCTCATGCTTGAACTATTGTAAAAAATAAAATAAGTATACGTAAAATGAAATGGCACATTTATACCTGACTATAAATAATAATACACATATTTTTATTACGCTGGGAACTAGGGGGAGAGGGGCGTGGCCCTCCTCTGCCCATAGGTATAGGCGCCTATGGTTTTTGGATATTTGACTTTATAAATTTTAAATGGTCGAACTTTTGAAAGTATACACAAGAACGTTCTGACTTCGTACAAGGATAAAATTTTACGTAGCAATTAGGTACACCAAATGTGAGTTCAATAGCTTTTATATTTCCAAAGATATTAAGCGTTTGGTAAAACAAAAACCAAATGGCGGATAATTCGGAAACTATGAATATCAAGACCTAAGTTATGTTTACCGAAACTTTTTTTATATTTTCAACATTTTTTAGACTTCGGAATAGTCTGGTAAAATTTGGGACGATATTGTCTAGACCCCCTGTATACACGATATAATATAAATAATAATATATATTAATATAATATATAATAATAATATATATAATATATATATATTAATTTATTATTATGCTACTGCAACCGGAGATACAAAAACGTTATAAGTATACGTGTAGAATGTAGCCTAAATGTCTTTGTTACAACGTACTCTGTTTTTTAGGAAATAAAGTGCAAATTAATGTGACTGTATTGTCCTGGATCCTAAAACTTAGTTCCAACCCACGGACAAGAAGTTAGTCAAAATTGCCTCCTTTTGTACGTTTTCTATTCAGTTAATCCTTTCCCAGCCGAAGCTTTTTTACAACGAATACTTTTTGTTTGTTCTCGATTTGCAGGTTCCTAAAGTTCCGTTTTTTGCTGTTTATTTGTTTGTTTATCCTTTTGTGCTGCGCAAGGAAGTGGATTGATACAAATGGTTCGATATTTTGAATTTGAAATAACATCTAAATACGACCTTACCTTTACAGTCGACAGCAAACAGGTAACCTGCAATGTGAAATAAGTCATTGAGCAAACAAGGTTACAGAATCACAATAGCTTGTATAATTACCAGATAAATCACTGCTTATTCGGTATTTTATATTTTTCTAAGAAAGCATTTCATTTTAAACGTAATTTTATGTTAATAGTAATGAAGCCTAACACGGTAGTGTACAAAAATACCTTTTAGAGCCGTGAGACGAGCACCGTTCGTCAAAGCATTTAGATGCCAACTGTGATATGACGAGCTATGTTCGTCAAAGCATTTACGTTCCAACTGTGATAAGATGAGCTTTGTTCGTCAAAGCATTTACATTCCAACTGTGATATGACGAGCCAATATTATCGAAAGCCAAAGAACAGTTAAGTAGTCCTGCCAGCTTTAAAGCTAGTCAACAACTGTTGGCTTTAATTCCGCCCTCTTACCACACTAATCATGTACTTAAGGGTTAGAAATTAAAAATATTTACCTCTTTTCAAAGTAAATATTTAGATACCTCAAATGAGGTATCTAAATATTTGCTATACGTTAGAACTATGCTAAAACTATGCTATACGTTAGAATAGGCTTTGAGGTTAGAAATCATTGAAAACGTATGCTTTTTACAATCATTTTTCTTTACTTCGTTTCTGAACGCCTGAAAAAAACACTTCGGCTTTCTAAAATAAAACCATAT
>JAGFPH010024484.1:0-11347 GCA_018207615.1 Philaenus spumarius
TGGTGAATACAACATTGAGTTTTATTTTAGTATTAACCCTAGATTACTTATGTCAAAATTTTGTCACGAAATTACTTTGTATCGTAAATTTGACTACTAACAAATATTTTTTTTTACTGTACTAAAATAATTTAAATTTTGTTTTTAATTTTAATTGTATCCTGGCATATTTTAGGGCTATATATATTTTTTTAAAGAGTTATATAAATAATAATCGAATAAATAAAATTATTTGTACCACCAATATTTTATTTTTGTTACTCTTTAAAACTATTTAATAACATATAACAGCATTTCAATTACGGCATAAATTCTGTCCTTTTCAAACATAAAACAATTTTAATACTCTAAAAATTTATGTTTTAACCGTCTAAGCGTCAGGCACTTTTTTACTGCTTGTGCACTTGTCATTATCACTTAGATAGAATGTATCCTATTCAAGTAAAGTATGGACATTATACATACTAAAGTAAACTATTATACATTTTATTTTTCAGGAAAGTATGGAGAACATTGACATGTAAACAAAATATTTAAACAAATTTCTCTAACTATTTTTGCGTTTCAAAAGAAGAAAAAACCAAATTGGTAAACCAAAGTGTTTTAGAAAAATACTACAAAATTTTTTCCAACCTCGTTGGAACCTTCTAACACATAATCATTTTATGTTTTCTTTATAATAATTCATTATTTAGGATTAATAATAACCCCAAAGCTAAGATGGTAAATAATGTTAAATGTTTAAATCAAAATTTTCGTATATTTTATAACAGCAGTTATAATAAAGGTTAAAAGAACCAGCAAGGCTCAGGTCTACACTTTAATAAAAACCTGACCTTAAAGTTAAAAATACAAATAATTGCTTCAAAGTATGAAATCAGCTGTTAATGGAATTATTGGAGCAAACAGTCGTTTTATCAGCTATTTTATACAATTGGTCGCTGTGGTAATGAACGTAAATACATGTGTTGGTTCATCATTCTAGGTCTAACCTAAGATTTTTTCCGACTAAATTTACAAATATTGAAATACAAAATGTTTGTATTAAAGTGAATTATAGCCTATGTTAATCAGGGATAGTGTAGTTTTTTATTTCGTAGATCAACATTTCTTGGGAATCGATGAAACCTTACTCGTAAAAAGCTGTCTTTTTTGTTTGAGTTACTGCAGCCAAACGCGGCACAAAAAGGCATTATAATTAATGGTTATTAATTATAAGAAATGTTATTACAATAATACATTATGTTGCCTATAATTAATAACATAATATGACGTCAAGAAAGCTTGAAGTTCGTACAGGTTTCGGCGGTAAATATGGGGAAGGAGTCTAGACTGGAGCTCCGACTGTCGCACTCTACGTCACGGGTAGGCTGGAGTGGAGGGAGAAGCTGCGCATGCACACACCTTCTTTAATACGCCTTGGGTGCAGAGTACCATACAACACTGTTGTTGTGTTTCCGCCCCACGAGGTGGGGGTAGAGGTGCGGCGATTCCGGGCAGGTGGAGCCAATCTCGTTTGAATCAGTGTGTTGTCAGCCCTGCGGAATTTCCGTGCCGACATACCGCAGCATGCTGCATCGAGTCCTCACGGATGCGGAGCCACCGCGCTGAGCATGTCCCGTTTGAGTACTTGTGTTGTCGTCTTACGGAAAAGCCGCGGGCGTTTTTTTTCGCAAAGACAAAACGCAAAGTGGAGCACGGGCCTAATGCGGGTGGCTTGGGATATGTGATCGGCCGATCCTAATCCCCTGCGCGTGTATGTGTGAGGGCTGCATAAGTATGAGTGGGGTTGACCTTTCGTTCAGCCGCATTCTCTAAGCAATCGAGGTATAGAATATTACATTTGAATACAAACAATTGAAATTAGCTTCGATGGTGACCTAAAATTACATTTCAAAAATTCGAATGATACTTCGTAAAAACAAAGCAAAATTACCAGTGATATTTTTTCACAAACAGGTTCAGAAGTTTATGAGATTACCTGAATAGGAACATTCACACAACCGACGAAGTTTAAAGCATTATAATAACGTAATACTTCCATAATATATTAATACTACTAAGTCCCTGTAAAAAATCACACCCAAATTAATTAGACAAACATCAGAATACTTCATTTAAAAATGCTATTTAAAAACAATGGAGTTTATTTAGGCCTACTTAACTGTGCTCACGGGGATTTTTAACTCGGTAAATGTGTACAATTTATAAGGATTATATAACACTGTAGGACTATTTGTTAAAATTTGGTATTTTTTAAATAAGTTATTATATAGGCTATTTGAAGAAAGGTAAAAATATTATCTTTTAATTGCTTTTACTTTCTCACTATACTATAGTATAGAGAAAGTATAGTGATCGCAAAAAAATTGATGTTGATATTTTTGTGGAAATATCCGTTTTGGGACCCCCTGAGTACAAAAAAGGCGTTTTACAAAATGTCTGTCTGTATGTCTGTACGTATACAAAGCTAGAGCGAAAACTATTCGATCGATTTCAAACAAATTTGCACCAGACATGTCAAGTAGGCCTGTATAGATGCACGAAAAACGGTTTTGAACTTTTTTGAAAAGCAACCCCCTTTTTGGCAAAAAAAACCCAAAAAAATCAGTTATTATTTTTGTATAAGAAACGGCTCTAACGATTTTGATAAAATTTGACATATTTGTAGCCTTTAATGTACCCTACAATAAGAAAAAAACAGCATCTTTCTAAAAATTCTCGTTTAGCTAATAATAATAACTGATTTTTGCATTTTTTGACCATAAAGGGGATTGTTTTTCAAAAATTTTCAAAACCTTTTTTCGTACATCTATACAGGCCTAATTGACGTGTTTGGTGCAAATTTGTTCGAAATCGATCGAATAGTTTTCTCTTAGACAATAATAATAATATTTATTAGTTAATCTCCTACTTTAATAAATCACCTCTCCTACCCCACCTACAATAATGAAGTCACAGTGAATCTGTTTAATAATTTAAATATGTTTGTGAAAACGTATGTGCGAGTTCCTGGTACCGTTTATTTATTTCATATTGATAGATCAAATGATTTAGAAGTTATTAATAGCATAGTAAAGTTTTATTTTTACGAAGATGTACGAATGTTTCCGAAGTTAAACGAATAAGTATTTCTTTTTTAAATTCGTATAAACGAATATATTGGTGATAAAAGGTTGTATTTATATACAGTTTACAACCTCAAAGCAAATATCATAACTTATTACAGCATACGTTAGTTTTGTAACTCATATTTAAAAATATCTATCTCATAAGAAATTATAATGATTGAAGTTGTAAACATAACCCCAAACATACACTGGGTTTGTTTAAGTATTGCAGATGATGGGTGAAATCACTCTTTATATTATATGTTACTCACGTACGTATGGACGTAAACTCGCTTTTATATTTGTTGACTAGTAAACCCCCGTGAAAAATCTCAGGCGGATTAATTAGATAAATATCAGAAATACATGTCATTGATACAAAATACTATTTAAAAACAACAGACTTGATCTAGGCCTACTTAACTATGCTGACGGGGAATTTTAACTCAGTAAGTGTGTATTATTATAAGGATTATAAAACTATAGACCAATTTGTTAAAATTTTGTATTTATGTACAGTAGGAAATGTATGTGTAGAAGCGACTGGCTGTATGCGCAGAAGCAAAAAACGGCCAATGCGCATGCGTTAACAGCGTGGAGGTCAGCGTGCGAGTCAGTCGGTGACAGAGGTTAGTCGCGTTATCTAGTGTACTGCCTTTTCTAAAAACACTGTAGTGTTTTATTATTTCTGGACTATAATCACCTTAAGGGTCTGCTCCAGTAAAAATAAAATGGATTTTTATCCCATAAAAGCAATGTTAAATTTCAAACCATTTATTTCGTTTACTTTTTATCATAAAATTGTTTGCAAGGTCTCATTTTAAGAACAGTCACAATACGCATCCGTCTTGCAATTTACATTTTTTAAAAATTTGTTACGTAATTGACATTTTGTAAGTACAAAGTTTTAATTTTTTCCTAACACAATAAAAAAAAAAAAAAAATAATGAAAAATAATTTGCAAGAGGGATCCGAAATTTCATAAAGAATATTCAGTTTTTTTTTTCAACACTCAATTACAAAAAGATAGACTTATAAAATGGTTTGAAATGAGGCAATGTCAGCGCAAGAAATTGCACTGTTTAGATAGGGATATAGTGAGAGGCGCTAGCGTTTCCTGTTGATTTCTCGTTTACTGGAGCAGACCCTTAATGAATTGTTATAAATATTATATATATTGTTATACATTTTGTATATATTGTTATAAATATCGAATAAATTATTTATAAATATTCAGCAGTCAAATCCCTACCTGCGCGGACCGTGCTTCATATATATTTCCATCTTTACGCTATTACATATTTAAAGACAGTTCATGGTATTGCTTTTTATTTCATACCAAATGATCAAATGGTTTAGAAGTTATTAATATAATAGTGAAGAAATTAATAATAGAATTTGTTTATTTGTTATACGAAGATGTACGAATGTTTCCAAAGTTAAACGAATAGGTATTACTTCTTTAAATTTGTATAAACGAATATTTTGATTATAAAAGGTTGTATTTAGGTAAATTGTATAACTTTAAAGCAAATATTATGAAGTATAATTATAGCACGAATTATTTCTATAACCCATATTAAACAAAAATCAAGTTCATAAGAAATTATAATGATTGAAGCTGTAAACATATCCTCAAAGTATAATCTACACTTGGTTTGCATTACAGATGAAGAAGGGTAAAATCAGCTGTTATCTATATATATAAAAGCGAAATACCACTCACTCACTCACTTACTCACTCATCACGATTTCTCAAAAACTACCGAACGGATTGGAATGAAATTTGGTATGTAGCTTCCTCTAGGGCCATAGGTGCTTACTAAGAAAGGGTTTGAAAAAATTCGAAATTTTAGGGGGTTTTGGGGGATCAAAGTTATTAAATCACGATTTCTTCGAAACTACCGAACGGATTGGAATGAAATTTGGTATGTAGCTTCCTCTAGGGCCAAAAGTGTTCACTAAAAAAGGGTTTTAAAAAATTGGAAATTTTAGGGGGGTTTGGGGGGTAAAAATTACTAAATCACGATTTCTCCAAAATTACATAACAGATTGGAATGAAATTTGATATGTAGCTTCTTCTAGGGCCATAGGCGCACGCTAAGAAAGGGTTTCACAAAACTCGAAATTTTAGGGGGAGTTTGGGGGTTATCAAAGTTATTAAATCACGATTTCTTCAAAACTACCGGACGGATTGGAATGAAATTTGGTATGTAGCTTCCTCTAGGGCCATAGGTGCTCACTAAGAAAGGGTTTGAAAAATTTCGAAATTTTAGGAGGGGATTGGGGGGATCAAAGTTACTAAAATCATAATTTCAGATCTTTTATTATTATGAAAATAGTGCTTTTATTATTTAAGATTTATATATATAAAAGCCAAATGCCACTCACACACCGAACACTTAAAAAGAATACAATTACGTTAAAAAGACTGAAAATACCAACCACCACGGGCAACGCCGTACGGGTCAGATAGTATTATATGTTACTCACGTAAGTACGTACGGACGGACGTACACTCGCTTTTATAGGAATTGATTAAGCGAAAGAAATAATTTTTCTAACACGATTTGGCAGCAGCACAAATTTAAAACTCAATTCTGTCCTTAATAAACTCCGAAGCTCAGACTCGCCCAGCAATTATAAAGTCCTCGAGTCCGCGTTCGCATTTAATTGGCTTAATATTTGCAGCTGAAATTGCTTCAGGCGTTCGCCTAATGTGATTACGTTGACATAGACTTCTCCAGTGTAATAGGGTTCCGACCACGTATTACAGTTTTAATAAATTGTACGGTTGAAGGTTAGACAAGTTTTAATTACGATGTCTAACTTAGTGATGTACTGTAGTGAAGGGAGGCAACCCCGAGCTTGTTGTGGCTTTTATTATAACAGTTATTGTAATTATTTATTAATACTACTCAACTATATAATGAAAACTAGCTGACCCGTACGGCGTTGCCCGTGGTGGTTGGTATTTTCAGTCTTTTTAACGTAATTGTATTCTTTTTCAGTGTTCAGTCAGTAAGTGGTATTTGGCTTTTATATATAGATCTTAAATAATAAAAGCACTATTGTCATAATAATAAAAGATCTAAAATTATGATTTTAGTAACTTTGATCCTCCCAAACCCCTCCTAAAATTTCGAAATTTCTCATACCTTTTCTTAGCGAGCGCCTATGGCCCTAGAGGAAGCTACATACGAAATTTAATTCCAACCCGTTTGGTAGTTTTGAAGAAATCGGTTTTTAATAACTTTGATCCCCCAAACCTCCCCTAAAATTTCCAATTTTTTAAAACCCCTTTTTAGTGAACACTTATGGCCCTAGAGGAAGCTACATACCAAATTGCATTCCAATCTGTTCGGTATTTTTTGAGAAATCGTGATTTAGTCATTTTTATCCCCAAACCCCCCTAAAATTTCCATTTTTTTAAAACCCTTTTTTAGTCACTTATGGCCCTAGAGGAAGCTACATACCAAATTTCATTCCAATCCGTTCGGTATTTTTGAGAAATCGTGATGAGTGAGTGAGTGGTATTTCGCTTTTATATATATAGATATTAATAAACGATACAAGAAACTGGCACATACTTTCTCACAAACATATTTAAATTATTAATACGTTCACTGCTAAGGACGCAAATGTGAGCTTGACACTGAACACTATGAGAAGCGGCCACAGTGCATTGCACGTCAACCCCTATATTGGGGGTATTTTCAATACACAATGCATTAATGGATTGCGTGCTTCCCACGTATGTAACCCCATCTGTGACTTCATAATTGTATTAAAGTAGGAGAGGGTATAATACATTAAAGTAGGAGAGTAACTAAGAAATATTATTATTATTAGCTAAACAGAAGACTATTTGATCGATTTCGAACAAATTTGCACGAAAGATGTCAGTTAGGCCTGTATATTTGCACGAAAAAAGGTTTTGAAAGATGTTTAAAAACAACCCCCTTTTTGTCCAAAAAATCTCCAAAAATCAATTATTATTAGCTAAATGAGAATTTTTAGAAAGATGCGGTTTTTTGCATACGGTACATTAAGGGCTACAAACAAGCGAAATTTTATCAAAATCTTTCAAAACCTTTTCTTGTGCATCTATACAGGCCCAAGTGACATATTTGGTGCAAATTTGTTCGAAATAGATCGAATTATTTTCCCTCTATCTTTGTATACCGGTACATACAGACATACAGACGCACAGACTGACTCAGGGTGTCCCAAAACGGATATTTCCACAAAAATCTCAACAATGATTTTTTGTGATCACTATTCTTTCTCTATACTATATTATAGTGAGAAAGTAAAATGAAATGCTTTTCGTTGGTAAGCTCATCGCTTGAGAACGGCTGGACCAATTTGGTTATTTTTTGTTTTAAAATATTCGTAGGCCTAATAGTCCAAATTAGGTTTTTATGGAAAGAAAAATGTGAAAAGTTTTCCGGAAAAGTTTTAAATTCGGGAAAACTGAAAATGCATTTTTCGATAGGATTTTTGTAGGAACTCGAGACCACAACTAACAAAAACAGCTGTTCGGATAAAAAGCTGAGCAACACATGTTTGTTTACATTCATTACCGTAGCAACTTTAATTAACAAATTTATGATCTGTTTATTATTCTTCAAAACCGACATTCTTTTTAGGTTAGATTGAAAAACTAAAAACAAACACGAACAAAAATCGACGAAAAATGCTTACTGTAAGTATTATAATTCAGTTCAAACATCGGTTGTTACATGTCTATATACTTAGAGTTTTGCTGTTTAAAATATTGTTTAAATAAAATATATCTTATCTATGAAATATATTTTTCAAATCATATTTTCGCTTTCAATAATAAAAATAAACATATTATTTGATACCATGCATAACCATAAACACACATGAGTTTAAACATAACTATATTGAAAACTAAACAAACTATCAGAATGAAACTAAAAGTAACATTTTTATCATTATTTTGATATATAATTTTATATTTAAATATCAAACAGTATCTTATACTAACTAGGCCTATTTATTTAATATAATTACAAACTCTATTTGAACCACTTTGTCACATCCTGAATTATCACGGATGTTACAAAGTGATTCGACAAAATTTTGGCATTCAACTTACCAACGAACATTACTTTAGTTTAAATATAATTATATTGAAAACGGAACAAACAATCTGAATGAAACTAAAAGATAATATTTTTGTCTTTATTTTGATACATAAAAATTGTATATTTAAATACTAAACAGTATCTTATACTAATCTATATCTGCATATAAAAATCCATTGTCACGGTGTTTGTCCGCGATGAACTCCGAAACTACTCAACCGATCTTAATGTTTTTTTTTCAAAATGTGGGATTTATTCCAACTTAAAATATAGGTTAGTTTTTATCCCGAACTAACGGGTTGAAATGGGGTTGCTAACCCTATAAAATAAATACAAATTTAACCAACTTCAAACAAGCTTCACCTAAAATTATGTAATATTATTACTAGTAGTTCTGTGAACAGTAGACCTCACTCGTTGAAATAACAAATGTGGTTTTGACCTTAGGTTAAAAATATTTTGCCAGTAAGGAAGTAAACAGAAGGTTTAGCCAGTGAAACATTATTGTGCAATTCCCGCACAATCTTTTCTTGAGCTTTAAACTGCTAAAGATTTTCTTTTAGGCATTGTGTTTTATTTATGTTAATAATGCGTAAGGTAGCTACAAATATCGCGTTATTGAGGGAAAACATAGAATACAAAATTTACATACTTAAATAACTAAAACTTAACAATTTATTTACAGTTCCATATCATATTTCAATATTAGAAATAATGAAAACAAACGATGTTAAAGTATCACGTTAGTGATCTCAAACCATTTACCAACACTTCCCACGCTGTCCAATGATCATTTTTTGTAAGTCCTTTATCGAGGTTTCATTTGTTTCATCTCACTTTGTAATTCAAGTAAAGCTAAGTCAAATACTTCTATGAAATAATAATTTACAAGTATACAGTTCAATTCTTTTATTTATTCTCTACACTTTCTTACAAATAATATGTCATTTTTGGGCAATGGATATATTCCTAAATTACTATTTAAAATAGGCCTAGTTTTGTTAGCAGTCTTTTAGTAAAAACTTAAAAACTGGTGTTTTCAAAATAATAAATAATAAATTAATAAATATGCTTATACAGTTCCATTTAGAACTAAATTAAGAAACTTTCTTACTTTTATGACAAAAAATATTTACTACTTTTTATGTAGGCCTAAAGTTGAACTTTTTCCTTTCGTTACTGAACATGCTTGTTTCTTGAGCTAATAACTTTGTTAATTTTACTTCAATCATTTTTCTACTGCCATATATGAATTCTTTGAACCTTTATCTACAAAAAATCTACAGAACACTTTTGAATTGGTTTAGAATAAACGTAACAAACATGGTTAAAATACAAAAATTTGTACTATTTTTTTAACAAATTTGAAGTTTACGGCCATTTTGTGAGCTTACGGTTAGAGATACGGAAAAAAAAATCAGGAATACAATTTTGTTGAAAATCAAAATTTCTTACTCGGGAAATGTTATTAGTTTTTAAATTCGACTTACGGTTAAGCCACAAACTGGCTTTGGAAAAAAGCTTAGCCTACAATGAGAGAAACGGTCTGGCCGCAATTTTTATTTTATTTAAGGGGTGAAAAATGAAAAATGGAAAACCCGTATATATACATCGCTCGGCCTAGGAATAAGGAACACTCATGCAAAAAAATCATCAAAGTCGGTTAAGGCGATTGGCCGTCATCGTGAGATAGACAGACAGACAGACACACAGGCGAAATGCCAAACAGTCGAGCTAAAACGGAGACCTCGCTTCGCTAGGCCAATTAAGAAGTTATGTAAACTATTTGCAATTGGATTACTTTAGTCAAATGGATGAAATGGGATAACTACCCTTAAAATTAAATCAAGCAATAGCGAAGCTTTGCGGGTCGACTAAGTTTTAATACAAAAATAATTTGATCTTGCCGCTAAACCACTAATGTGAGCTAAGCTAATTTCCAAAATTAAGTTTATGTATTTTAGGGTTTCGACAAAATATTTGAGAAATTTGTTTATTTACGAAGGTGCTGAATAGTTGTCTGGTTTTACTAAATGTATTACTAGAATTTGCACCTCATCCTCCAGCCCCGGAATACGCGTATCACAATACCGCTCGATGTGCCTTTCGGCCTCGGATTATGAACTGCGCTTCTCGAGTATGCAGTCGGCCTTCGACCTCTGATCAGAAGATATCCCATGTATAATTAAACATGTTAATTTTACGGTATTTAACGTTTTGATGGATTTTGGGGGACCAGAAGGGCTATAAGGTCGAGTAAAAAAACAAAATAAATAATCTCCCATACTAATTTATTTTTATGAACACCCAAAACATTTAGTTCCAGTAGGAAAAAATTTAGATCAAATTTAATTTTTGACACAAAACGTGCTTAAGTAAGAAAAGAGCAGCTGCAGCTGTCATTTACCAGTTGTAGGAAGTAAGAAAAGAACAGCTTCGGCTGTCCCTACAAAATAAAAGAGCAGCTGCAGCTGTCGTTTACCAGTTGTAGGAAGTAAGAAAAGAACAACTGCAGCTAACGCTACCAGTTGTAGGAAGTAAGGAAAGAACAGCTTCAGCTGTCCCTAACAGTTGTAGGAAGTAAGAAAAGAACAGCTTTAGCTGTCGCCACCAGTTGTAGGAAGTAAGAAAAGAACAACTGCAGCTGTCGTTTACCAGTAGTAGGAAATAAGAATGAGCAGCTGCAGCTATCTCTACCAGTTGTAGGAAGTAAGAAAAGAACAACTGCAGCTGTCACTACCACTTGTAGGAAGTAAGAAAAGAGCAGCTGCAGCTGTCGTTCACCAGTTTGTAGGAAGTAAGAAAAGAGCAGCAGGAGCTGTCTCTACCACTTGTAGGAAGTAAGAAAAGAGCAGCTGCAGCTTTCGTTCACCAGTTGTAGGAAGTAAGAAAAGTTCAGCTGCAGCTGTCGTTTACCAGTTGTAGGAAGTAAGAAAATAGCAGTTGCAGCTGCCGTTTACCAGTTGTAGGAAGTAAGAAAAGAACAACTGTAGCTGTCGTTTACCAGTTGTAGGAAATAAGAAAAGAACTGCTGCAGCTGTCGTTCACCAGTTGTAGGAAGTAAGAAAAGGACAGTAGGAGCTGTCTCTACCAGTTGTAGAAAGTAAGAAAAGAGCAGCT
>JAGFPH010024485.1:354-11347 GCA_018207615.1 Philaenus spumarius
TCCTTCTTATGTCTAAATAAACTATATAGTAAAAAAATTATGATATTTAGTTCCACTCTATACTAGATTTTAGAAATGTTGAAATTAAAACCATTATTATATCGAGGTAAATATTAGGATTTTATCCATTTTTCCTTTATAATTTAAAGTTTAGTTATCGTCCTTGTTATGTTTAAATAAAGTCTCTAGTTAAACAAATAATGATATTTAGTTTTAGAGAAACTTTGATTTTTGTGAATTGGTGAGATTTGGCGTTTATAAGTAGAATAAACAACGGGTCCACTTAACGGGCAGTTCTTGGAGAGTTTGCTATATTGTTTTAACATTATAAAAGGAAACTATGTTATAAATAATTTTGTTAAAACGCTTCCGTCTTATATCGTACCCTTTCGTAAATACACATCTTATATTTTCAAAAAAAAAGGAACAAATGCAAAATAATTAATATTTTAACTAAAACTAACATTGATCTTTACTTCAAACACGCTTTCATTTCTTTTTAATAGGACTTGTATATAATTGTATCCTAAATTCTTTTCAGTTTGTGCCCAAAATCACAACTTAAGCTGTTACCAATGTACGAAAACAAAAAACGAAATATGTGGAGAAGAGGCTCTGCTACCCTGCCTCCCCATCAAGGACAGATGTGTCACACACATTTCTAAAGACGGTAAATATTTCTTTTGCTATAAGTGCTGTACAATAAAGATGTTCCATACAAACTATATTTGAAGTTGAACAACAATTTTAAACGGACTCGGTATTGTGTGATTCAATTGTTGTACATTTTAGTCACACTTTGCAGTATCGCTTGATGATAATAAAAATTGTTTTAGATAATACTTCTAAATAATTTGTATAATGTTTACAATAACTTTCAAAGGATTTCTTATAGTGGCAACTAACACAACAAATTGGGCTAGTCTTCCATCCCTATATAAATGCCCTTGAGTTACAATAAAACATTTTTGGCACTTTATTTCATTATTTAACTCGACCGAGATTGTAAAAAGTTATAAATATTTAGGTATAAAAGCATATACTTTTGACTTAACTATGGTTGCGGGGACTACGAAGCAAGAAATTTAACAAAAAAATAGGTAAACATTTTCGCGAATTCCCAGCATGGAACGATTACAATTCATACTTTCTATGTAACTAAACAATAGCGTTAGTAGATTACATTTTCAGTAAGTTCTACATCGAACATCATATTTGTTCAACTTTTTATGTTGGAAAACGTTCAGCAGCTACTAAAAAAATAGCATAATATTTCGTGACATTTCGAAATCGCAAAAAAGTATACTATTGAACTCAATTATTATATTCTGATTTAATTGCCTTTGAAAATTATAAAAATAGTGTGAACTAACTTGATTTATTTCGTGTGAACTAACTTGATTTATTTTTTGTGTACTAATTTGATTTATTTTGTGTGTACTAACTTGATTTATTTTGTGTGCACTAACTTAATTTATTTTGTGTGCACTAACTTGATTTATTTTGTGTGCACTAACTTGATGTATTTAGTGTGCACTTTTATTTGATACATTTTGGTCACTCTTAGTAATTTTCTCACAAAAATATAGACTGTGAGTGTTTAGATCATTATTTATTATTTTAAATACTTTTTACACAAAACAATTACTTGATTACTTAAATAACTCTAACCTTCTTAGTAAATTATTTAACCAGCTTTTAAATTAAGTTCACATTATACATAATTTTAACATGAGTATTATATTTGAAGTATGGTTAACTCCCAGTATAATAAAAACAAAATTTGTTTACTGGTTTATTTACCACTTATTTATTTTAAAATATATCATTCACATAGAATCATTTTTATCAAGAGATAAAACAAATAATTTAAATAAAAGATACTAGTAACAATATTGTTTGAATTTCAGCTAAAAACGGGTTCAGCATTAAACGTGAGTGCGGTTTGGGCCCTTGTGGCTTCGACGATGACATGGTCAATAAAGGCTTAGGTCTTGACAGTTGTGATACCAGTAGAGATGATTACTTCTGCGTCTTCTGCTGCACGACCAATGGCTGCAACAAAGATGCTGCGTCACAGAGCCTTCCTTCTGCAGCCGTTGTCGTGGCAACTGCCGCTATCGTGGTTCTCTTTAGGATATTCTCATAAATTGTTTGTACATTACAAAAACTTTAATAATTTTAATTGTTTACAAAACAGGTTTTACTAAAATGAATTATTAAAGCAATTCTTTAATGAATAAAATCAGTTTCAGCTTCTGTAGTTTATGGCCCATTTAAGTTATTTGATTCCTGTAAGTAACTTGGAATGAAATCCTGCGATCATGAAATGTTCAAAACAGCTGTCATAAGCTAATAAAATATTATTTATTGTATTGCCTTCGTAAATATATTCAAAACGGTGTATTACAGTATAGATCATTAAAGTGATATTTATATAGAAATGGTGTTGTATAGGCATAAATCGTTTTGTAACGGTAGAAATGGTTATATGTAGATATAAATGGGTTTTTATATCTCTAAGTAGAAATTGTTTTGTATTGATAGAAATGGTATTGTATAAATGGTTTGTATAGAATGAAATAATGTTGTATTTATAAATGGTGATATAAATGGTTTTGAATAGATCTAAATGGTTGTCTATAGATAGAAATGGTTGTATGTAGATAAAAATGGTTTTGAATAGTACTAAATGATTGTGCATAGATAGAAATGGTTGTATTTATATATGGTGATATAAATGGTTTTGAATAGATCTAAATGGTTGTCTATAGATAGAAATGGTTGCATGTAGATAGAAATGGTTTTGAATAGTACTAAATGATTGTGTATAGATAGAAATGGTTGTATATAGATATAAATGGCTTTGTACATATATAAATGGTTCTTCATGGGTAAAAATGGTTTTGTATTAGTAGAAATGGTTTTGTGTAGATAGAAATAGGGGCGTAGTACCCATTTCTACACTTATACTTGGCCAATATTAATTATTTTGGTATATAATACACATTTACTAATATTATTGTTCAGGTATTTTCTTATCTTATTTGGGCTGCAGTTTGAGCTATTCACCCATCAATATTATTTTTAAAACAAACGTAAAACACATTTCGCTTCTTGGAGGTCGTATAAAATTCAATGCATGCGATGAGTCTGAATGGTCAGTCCACATTGGGTGCTGTTTTGTCCTCCTATTTCTTAGTAGACACTAGTGGGGCTATGCCTGGCTTAAAGCGTCGATTTAAGGAGAGTTTATCATTTAATAGAATTATAGAAAACGTTTCGTTGTTTCATAAATCCATGGCGTTCATAATTTAACCTTTTTAACATATGCATCATTTTCAAGTTGTCGTTCAAATTCTGATACGAGTATGTACTCTGAATAACCTGAGTTTTTGAAGTGTAAACTTATACATGCGCACCGCGTCTAAAAAAATTTGCGGGCGGTGTATCGGATTTTACGGTCACGCATTTTTCCGTCACGCTCAACTATATATAGTACACATGTGTATATTAAAGAGTAAATAGTTTACTTGGTAATATCTCCGAAATGGACATGTGCTTCCTCATTTCGTAACTTGTGTTAAAATAGTTTACTTGGTAATACCTCTGAAATGAACATTGTGATTCCTCATTTCTTAACTTGTGTTAAAATAGTTTACTTGGTAATACCTCTGAAATTGACATTCTGATTCCTCATATCAATTATTAAAGTTTTTAAATTTATAATAGAAAAGGTTTAAATCTACTTTCTAATAACAAATTTGTATGTTTTCGGTCTTGGAATATGTTATAGTGTAGTTTGTTGTAGATCACAAATGTCGTTACGAACGGTTTACATTCATAGTCAGACGTGAACTATAACTTGGCGTACAAAACACGTAAACGTTTACTTAAACATCATTTTATTCCATTTGGCGATGAAACTCAAGATTAAAAAAAACGTTCATCCTATTTTCAAGTGCAATGATTATGATGAAATGGAACAGTGTGTGTTTTGTTACTGGGGGGGGGGGGGGGGGCAGGGCGCCAAATTTTGGGGAGCGATTATTTTCATTACTTTTACAGTTACTCAACTTCTACTATATTTAATTTTTCAAAAAGTTTGTTAAACACCTATATAGTTCGTCAATTTTAAATTTACTTAAAAATGTATTAATTTAACTTTCAATAACTTTATTTTTTTTTACAAACCTTTACTGTTCAACAACACTTTTTACATGTTTATGAAAGTACACTTAAGTAAACCACATGTACTGTTACGATTTTATTCGTACAGTCGTGGGAAATACAGACATTTTATTTGTTGAATTCAATACGTTTAGTTTCTGCGGATTCGCTATGCGTTGACCTGACTAGGCCCGCAGGCTATGTATAGATTGAATGCGTGAGATATTTTATCCGTTTGATCTAATTTTGTGATATAAGTCAAAGTAAAACTAAACTAAGTTGACGATTGAAAACGAAACAGGTAGTCAGTTGATCTGTCCAAAACAATCGAGCAATTTGAACAGGCCAAGGCTCGTAAAGTGAATTGCATGTAATAATATTTTAATACGTCAGAAAAACTCTTTGATTGTAAAAGTTGAATGTCAGAAGTTCGCGAAAGAATTTGTAAAAAAAATAAAGTATTTCATTGCATGCAAAAATTTTGATTATTTCCGGCAACTATTATCTTAAATCTCTTAAACAAAAATTTAAAAATTTTCTAAAATAATAATACCGGGCGTCATTTCCTCTAAAACCGGTCCTGGTCTTCCACACTTTATTCGTCCTACGAGAGGAGAATCTACAAAAATAAGAATCGTAAATGTCGCAGCCTTTAACCCTAGAACCGGCGGCTTTAACGAAACGGCGGCGTGTGCAAGCACTTTTTCAAAAATTCGCAGAAAACAGTAAATGAACTCCAATCCAAAAGTGTTCCATACCTTTTTTGTAGAGGTTCAAAGAATTTATATATGCCAGTAAAAAAATGATAGATGTAAAATTTACAAAGTTATTAGCTCAAGAAACAAAAAATATTCAGTTACGAAAAATAAAAGTTCAACTATAGGTCTACATAAAAAATAGTAAACATTTTTTGTAATTTTTTCCATAAGTGTAAAACAGTTTCGTAATTTAGTTCTAAATAGAACCGTATAAAAACATTTATCAATTTCAAATTTCTTATTTTGAAAACACCATTTTTTATATTCCTACTACAAGGCTGCTATCAAAAGTATGCCAAGTTTGAAACGTAATTTACTAATATATGCTTTGCCCAAAAATGAAATATTATTATTATAACAAAGTGTAGAGAATAATTCAAAGAAATGAACTGTACTTGTAAATTATGTATTCATAAAAGTGTTTGACTTAGAATTATTTGAATAACAAAAGTGAGAACAAATAAAGAAACATCTCGTCCATACAAGCAATACAACAAGCGTGCGACAAACTCCTATGTCTATCCATGTTATAAAAGTCCGATAGGTTTCAAATTTAAACGTCGGATGAGAACGTAATAACAGTCACTTTCCCACTGCCCTACACAACAAACTGTTCAAACAAAACATATTTGGTTTACAGGAAATGTTAGCTTGAAGCATTATCTTTACAAAATATGTCTAAAAATACAGGCTGTTTATTGATTGGAAAACTGACTAATTGCAAGGGTCTACAAAACGCCCCACAACTTTAGAACTATTTGTCTGATTTTTGATTGGATGGCAGTTTTACTTAAAGGATATTGTGTCGAATCCAACGATATATAGGTTTAACTTAGAAAAAGTACTGGGTGTGCTGTAGAGAGAGAAGAAAGATGAGTTATTTCATTGCGTTTAAGATGAAATTAGGTGATTATTCGGGCGGCGAGTGTGTTGTAGAAAACTAATAAAATGCAACGATGATTACATTATGCCGGTTCTAGGGTTAAAGAAACAACTTCGCCAAACGGAGCTATCAAAACATCGGTTGATTCATCCTTTCTGACGAATTAGGCTTTATTTTGTAATCAACGATTTTACATTAAAAGTCAAGTATGTCGAGAGTAAAATACGGGCTTTTTGCGGAAATTCTTAGAACAGTCTATCATAGCATGGAAGTTTTTCGTGAGAGGAGGCCTGAAGAAACGGGTTAGGATATAATCTTGAACATGTTGCCCAATGTTGCAAAAATAATTGTCTTCTGCACTTCCTCATCGAATCACTTGGATGTAACAACGTTGGCGTATTACGTTTCATTTCATGAAATTTTGTTTTAATTCGAAAAGAGAGAACTTTTGAGAGCTTTATTACTTATCGAATAAATATCAGCTTGTCCGATAACATTTTATAAGTTGCAATACATTTTATACATTGTAGGTAGTTCAAAAGGAAATAATTTTTAAATTATTTAGTTAATAAGTCAACTGCCATAACTTTTTAAACAAGCGGCTATGTTAAGCCCGATAAGACAAGATGAATGACTTTGGCAAGCTTTCAAATTCAACCTTCCTTCCTCAATTTACTAAATTATTTTTGAGAGAACTTCAACACATTATCACTAATTGCTACCTTGCAGTTATTGGCAAATATTAATGCTCATCTAAAACTGAAATCATTTTATAACTTTGTAAGTTAATAAGAATTTTTGTTTTCTGTAATAAATAGTTTAGGTAAAGTTTAAAAACGAAATTGTCAATACTTTTACGTTGATAAATAAATATGATTAAATTCAAAATTTACAGTAAATAAATACTTAATTTTTCATCTTAGGCAATATACTTAATCTAGTAAGCAATTACTGTACTACTAATATTCGTTCCATTAGTAGCAATAATTTAGCTATAGTTTCTCGAACATCACTGAGGATGGAGATATTTTAAGTAAAACGTTGTGGAATAAATAAACATATTATTTTGGAATATATATGTAATTGTAAACCATACCAAATTTAGCAATGTAATTTATTTTAGTAGATAATAATTTATTTTATATATTTAATAATACATATATTTCGGAAATACCCATATTATTGTGAGCTTGCTTTGTTGACAAAGATTATATTTAAAATTTAAGTTTAATTTACATAAAATACATATACTATTATAAGTTCCGTATAGTATTTATGCAAAGCGATCCATTAAAACATAAATTTAATAAACATAACTATTATGTGTATTATGTGTTATAAACATGAGCATAAATTACACTAATCAATTAATATTTCGACTGTACAACAATTAAACCATGCAATTTAGTATGGCCAGATTTATAATATACTAGCTGTGTGCCCGTGCTCGGGCATATACTATACTACGGGTTAACCTTGATAAAAAAATATCAATTTCAAAGGCATCCCGTTATACTCTTTGATAATACGCTATTTAAACTATGTACTACTTTCTTAGCTTAATTGTATAAAATATTTATCTTTTAGTTTTATTAATACTTGTCAAAGAACAGCCTTTTTATATGCTTATCAAGAACCTCCTTGCAAACAATGTGAGTCAGTAGAATTTGACTTTTATATATATTTCTAACGCTGTTTATGTTTTAATAACCTTAAACGCAAAATATTTAAAAATCCCGTCTTATTGCACATCTAGAGCATAAGGGAAACTTCTATTTTAAGTCTCAAATTAATATGTTTTGTCGTTTTTGAGATATAGTCATGAATAGAGAGTCAGTGGCATTTGACTTTTAACTATATTTCTAACGCTTTTTACGTTTCAATAACCATAAACGCAAAATATTTTAACATCCCGTCTTATTGCACATCTAAAGCATAAGGAATACCACTATGTTAAGTCTCAAGTTAATATGTTTTGTCGTTTTTGAGATATAGTGATAATCAGTGAGTTAGAAATATTTCGATTTTATATATATAGATATTGTTTACGTTTTAATAACCTTAAACGCAAAATATTTCAAAATCCCGTCTTATTGCACATCTAGAGCATAAGGGGAACCACTATGTTAAGTCTCAAGTTAATATGTTTCGTCGTTTTTGAGAAATAGTGATTAATAGTGAGTCAGTGGCATTTTACTTTTATCTATATTTCTAACGCTTTTTACGTTTTAATAACCTTAAACGCAAAATATTTTAAAACCCCGTCTTATTGCACATCTAGAGCTAAGGGGAACCACTATGTTAAGTCTCAAGTTAATATGTTTTGTCGTTTTTGAGATATAGTGATCATCAGTGAGTCAGTGGTATTTCGATTTTATATACAGAGTGTCCTGCGACCATATGAACAAACTTTGTAACGTTATTCAGCATGTCAAAAGAAACAAAAAATGTAATATAACATGTGTCTCATTCCGTGTTCGGTCTGTCTGACTGTATGTGTTTTTTACAAAATACTTAATATTTTTAGAAGTAGAAAAGATATTGAGCTCAAACTATGTACACCTATTTGTTGCGCAACCTTTTATCACTGTGTGAAAAATTAGAACAATATTTTAAATATTTTCAAAATGGCGGCCGTTTATAATTTTTAAAGTCAATTATCTCAAAAACCGCTAACTTTAAAAAAAATTACAAGAGACAAAAAAGTTTACTTTTTTAATGACAAACTCAATGGTTTTTTAATTTTTTCTGTAGCTCAAAGGACAACAGAGATATTGACAAAAAAAAAAGTATTTCTTGGTAGTTGTCAACAATACCCAGAATTACTCTAGAAACAAAATATTTTAAAGTTATTTTGAGCTAAAATAATAAGTTATTTGCATAATGTTCCGAGCACTTTCTGAGCTGATTCCACTATCAAAAATAAATAAAAAAGTTAATTTATTCATAGGTCTGGAAATGCTCCCTATTGAAATATGTAGGGAGTTAATTAATATGTAAAATTTAATTTAATTTCATTTCATTTACGTAAAATAAGCATATAAATTTAATAAAATTAGTCCCAGTGCTGTAACTGCAGTAATTGTTAACACAGGGTGTCTGTTAAAGTTTGTTCATATGGTCGCAGGACACCTGTATATAGATAAAATGTATTTCTCATATTCAACTATTTCGACTGCGTTTACTTATTCGATGTGTATCTGTGACAATAACATTAATATTTATCTAATATGTGCAATTTATTTAATGGATTTATGTATTTGTAGTATACTACATTAATCACATAAATTCTAACAAGTATTTATAATCCAAATAATTTTCATAATAAAATTCCTAGAAAGGATTGTTTGAAATAATGTAGGCACAGCTTAAGAAAATTCTTAGAATATACTAATTTATTTTCTATAAATTTGTAATTCTCTAAAATGAACTTGTTATCATACTGTGTAATCTGGTCTCCATTAAATCTCATCGCATGAATTGTATTTACAGTAAAGAAAAATTACACAAATTACAATACATTTCCGGAAAAGCATTTAACCTTCTGTGCAATATTATAAATAAATGTTGTTTTGTGAAAAATTATTCTCAGAAACGAAATAACGATAAAATACAGAACTAAATCTGAAGGTAATTTAATGTATTAATTTAATAATAATTTTCACAAAACTATCTAATTAGCTAAGCGAGTTTATCGTGGTATTCATTGGCTGTGTGGGATTAAAAGGAAATTGCACATTTAAGAAGTTTCTACAAAAACAAGATTGCATTTGTGTCACGATTTACCATCGGAAACTGGAATGGATTAATAACTTTGCATAATTACAACGAACACAATGTTATACTTGAATAGTGTTACGAACTTTTAAAATTACTACCTTTAAAATTAAAGTATAAATTGGTAAATATGCACGTTTGTAGTTTAATTTCTTACACCACACATAAATATTATAGCCTTCGTGCTTTGCACACCAACCACCCTTTTTACACCACACTTATTTTAAAACCTTAAATTAAATATTTTACAAGTATAAATTGGTGAGTAGCACGTTTGTAGTATAATTTATTTTATAGTATAAGCTAAGTGTAACCGCCACAAAAATGAAAGCGTTATAATTCTCATTTTATGAAAATTAATAAATCTAAAGCTATCTTAATGAAAAGTAAATTTGAGAAGATAAAGCCTTAACCCCAATTCCCTCAAGCACTTGCGCCAACTAGGAGAAACAGAGGTAATTAAAAATCTCATATTTTCCTCGTGCTTAGAACAAAATGTCTGCTCGTTTAATATTTTGTCAACTAAAAAATACTTAAAGTACAAGACAATATATATGAAGGCTCTCAAAAAGAAACAACTTACAAACTATTTCTCGTGTATTTAATGACATCCTAGACCCATTTTATTAAAATTTGTTCTGAATATCCGATAATAATTTTTTTTATGAAGCAATCAAAGAATACAATTACATTACCATCGTTACTTTGCATTTTTGAACGAAAATTGTGAAATGCAACAAAGCTAGCTAGAAACTGGTCTTGCTAGTCTTTCTATTCTATAATCTATATTCCATACAACATTTTGTGACGTATTAGAAACCACATTGATCGTCTAAATGGGGCTAAAATCAGACAATATTTACTGAAGATGCATAGAATTTTATTCCAATAATACAGAAATTAATTATACAGTGGTAATTATGAACTCACAATAAAACTAATGAATTCGCTTAAATAATCATGGTGCGTAGCAAATGGTTAAACGTGTATCAGTGTTGTTGTTCGATTGTTCATATTATGAGATTTGTATCAGTGTAAAATCGATTGTTCATTTTATGAGAAATGTATAGTTAGTTTATTTGAGAACAACGTTATTTTTGTGCGAACTACAAAACGTATTTAATGATTTTATTGATGAGAAGAGTCGAAACTGTGTTTGATTCTGTCAACGAAACATTCATATTGTTTACAGAGTGTTAAGAAAAAGGGTTCCAAGAATTCAGGGCGCGATTACCCACATCAAAATAAGAAGAAAAGTTCCAATAAACATAGGTCCAAAAATACCCCGTTTTCTGTCTAGCCGAAATTTTTCATACAAAATAATTCACATCTAGAGAAATGTTTGACTGATTGAGTTCAAACTTGGCATGAAGTCCAACCTAACAATGATCTATCCCAAGAAAAT
>JAGFPH010024486.1:0-11347 GCA_018207615.1 Philaenus spumarius
TAGCTAATGAACTCGTCCAAGCGACTTAGAAAACCAACGTGTGTACCAAATTTGGACCAAATCGGACGGAAAATGCTTCCGTTAGAGTGCGCACACATACATACATATATACATATACATATATGATTTTTAATGACACCTCAAAACGTGTTTTGGGCACCATGATCGGTGCTCATTTGCTACTCCCGACCTTGGGTCTTACCATAAGAGCCACTGCAATAGCTCATTTTTCCTATGGAAATTCGCTAATAATCAAAGTATAGTCACTCTGGATCTATGTTGATAGTGGCCGTGCTAAATGATGACTTGCACACAAACAGTTGCTGATGTCAAAGTTTATAGTTAAAGGGGAGGGAGCTAGCTTTGAGGCTAAATGCTTAAGTCTATGCCAGTCTGTTAATAAACTTGGTCCGTTAAGTATCCAGATCACACAAGGTGGACTCGCTTGCCTTCAGCTAGTTTAGCGGGCCAGCTGAGGAATTTGATTTTTTTGCTTTAATTAACGCTTTGAAGTAATCGACCGTTCCGCCACCTTATTAGAGAACTTTCTAACCCACAAATAATTTTGTCAACGTCCGGAAGCTCGCACGAAAGTGAAAGGACACATCCTACAAAGAGACAACCCACTGATTCACTGGCACATTAAAAACACCCAGCATAAACCAAGAGTCCCTAGAGCAGTGAATTTAACACGTATATTGACCTGTGGAAGTAAATTAGAAACTTTAAAATGTAAAAATGTTGTATTAAAGAACCCAAAGCACTATTTTTCAAAATCTAAAAATTAGATTTTTTCGCCGGATTTAATAAATCTCTGTGTACAGATACCGGCGCGAATGCTAGTACTTGAGCAAACCGCTACTAGCCTGACTAAAAACATCAGTTTACGGTACATCTCTGTTTAACACGATCACTGCTATGGACGCACATGTGTTGGGAGTATTTTCAATAAACAGTGCATTGCGTGCTTCGCACGCCAACCCCAATATTGGGAGTATTTTCAATATACAATTCATTGCGTTTTTCGCATGGCAACCCCGTGTCAGGAGTATTTCCAATATACTTGCATTGCGTTCTTCGCACGCTAACCCCCGTTTTGGGAGTCTTTTCATGCGTGCTTCGCACGCCAATTTTAAGCTTATGTACTATGGACACTCCTCGGGTTATGAAGTGCTTCACTTCGCTCGCCTGGTACGAACTTGGCCTTGTACTAGAAGTTGCCCCTACGGTAAGATTACCCACGTGGATTTGAACCGGGTACTTTTGTGGTATTTTACGTTCTGATCGACTTTGGGGGAACGTCATTTTTCAGAACTTTGATTGCCCATTACTTTAAAAGGAACTTATTAAGGTCTACTTTGCGCCATTGTGTTTCTCTTTTAATAAGCTTTTCAATGGTGTATTACATTACCTACCTTTATATTTGAAACTGTTAATTCCCCTTACTCCCTTAAGCCCACCAAAATCATAGAGGGTCAAATATGTCAAAATAAATTGTCCTTTTATGCAACACAAGATATATATACAAAGTACTTTCAATAACAAAAATAATAAAGGGGCTTAAAGGTACTTTATGAACACTGTATATTGTATATACATGGGTCATTCTACAGAATGCGGGATATTGCAGTCACACAAGGTTATTTCTTATAAAAAACCATCAATTGTTATTATATTTGTTGATTGTATGTAGATAAGTACCTATCCTACCCAATTTCATTAAATTTATGAATAAATCATTAATAGCCGTAGTTGTTTTTAATCCCAGAAACCATGACAATACACGACCATAACGTGTCACTCTCCCAATGCCCATAGTTCTACACCGCTAAAATAACAGTAGAACGCTATTTAAAATAATTTAAATAATATGTACTAATGTAAATATGCTTCGATTATATCTTGTTAGAGTTATAAAAGAATAAACTAAAAAGTGAATGAAAAATAACAGCGCAATCGTTGTCACTGAAGACTGTAACACGACCATAACACAGTGTTGACAGTTTTGGAGTTTCCCAACAGGTGCCACCATGGACTCTATTTTTGTGGACGCCATGTCAGTTGAGTAATGAAAGAGACGTAGTGCTTGTGTATCGAAATGGTTTTCTTTTTGTGCATCTGGTTTAGTGGATAATATAACCTGAAAGGTAAGCTACTTGATTTGTAAAATATATGTTACACAACCATAATGCAAATTTTATCTATTTGTAATTAGGAATGCATACTTTCAATGGTTGAATGTCAATGGTATCAAAGCTCTGGAATGAAACCCCAAGCGTCCTTTGGTTAGGTTAACCAATATGGCGCGAGTTACATTTTAATGTTGAACTTACACGACCATAACACACACGACCATAACTCACAGAGCCATGCTGCCTCCATTACGGTCATGTATGCTGTATTATGGTTGTGTTTTGGAAGAGGGTTTGGTCATTGTTTACAGTTTTAAATACATTAATAAATCATTTAGCAGTATTTTTTTGGAATTTAAAAATGTTTTAACAAAAGTAAATAACAAACTATCCAATAAAATAATATAATCACATAAATTGTATTATTTTATTGGATATTTGTTTTTTTAGACACTATAATAACGCATTCCACTTTTTGATTACTTTAATTTTTATTGCTTTACCTTTATATTTTTTTATTACCTGACTCATTCTACGTACTTTTACACAAGATATAGTAACTTTAAGTAATTTTAATGGATGAAAGTCCGCTAAAAGAAGCATACCTTACCGATACGCAGCATATTGTTTAAGGAGTGGCGAAACAAATTTAGTCTTAACTAACAGTGTCAGGTTAAATTTTCCAGCATGAAAGGGATGTGTTATATGTTACAGATTGGTTGAAATAATGTAACAATGGATTAAAAAAAAAAGGAAGAGTTGCCAAATCCAAAATAACAAACAAGGAAGTTGAGACAAGAAGGACAGCAAATAGAGATAGACAAAGAAAATTCAAACAAAGAATTAAAGAAGACGAACAAAAATAAGAAGAATTTAAGAAGGCAGAAAAAGAAAGAAGTAAAAGAAGAAGAGAAGAGGAAAGATTCCAATTATAAAAGATTTAAATAACAGAAGGAAGAGAAAACAAAGAGCAGAATGAAAAAACGAAATCAAAGGCGAAGTGAAACAAAAAGAAAAATTATGAGACGCATGGCATTAACTAATGCACTCTCACCCCCACAATCACTAGCAATGAGAGATATTGTTCACCAGGAACAATTTGAAGAGTGTGTCAATCCTATTGAAAATGAAAATGCAAATGAAGTGGTTTATAAGCTCCTAACATTCAAACAAATCAAAATATTAAAATTAAGTCATCAAGAAATACACAAAAAGATGAAGAAGATAAAAACAAAAAAGAGTCGAGGAGAAAGATGTTGAGAAAATATAGAGATAAGTATAATAACAAAATTAAAATATTGGAGAAGCTGCTGAAGAGGCAAGACAAATTAATTAATAAATGGAAACAAAAACATGCTCGTTTGTCTAAAAAACGCCAAAAAATGTTTCACCTAATACTTCCAACATCTTATCTCCAAATTCAAAAGTGTCTTTGGCCATGGGGGACAAAGATTTGGTAAGAAAGAAATTAATTGTGGCTGAAATACTAAATGACTGTTTGTCTGCATCAAGTCAAGGAGTTACACCTCTAATGAAATCTCCTGTTTCCGACTCGTCTTCTACCAACTTTGGTAAAGTCGAGAGTTATAAAAAAAGTATAAAGTAGGTACAGAGATGCGCTCAATTTTGGAGTGGAGAAAAAAAAGAAAATTATTTGGTGCCTCTTCAGAAACCAAAACAAACTCAGGAAAGAAGGAGAAATGGTCACAGCTGAAAAATGTTGTTACCAGATTTTTTGAAGATGATGATAACTCATTCAATTCTCCAGGAAAAAGAGACACACTTACTAAGAAGAAATGCAAGAAACAATAGAGGTATTTGTCAGATTCGTTGTTTATTTGCACAAAAAGTTTATCTTGGGCAACAATACAAAAATATTTTAACTCTTTATTTTGTCGATGGAAACCATTTTGGGTGGTCCATAGGCCTATAAACGCAAGAGACACGTGTCTTTGCAAGACCCAGCAAAATGATGTAAAATAGCTAATTCTTCTTTGTTATTCTTTTTAATTATTGGACATTTCACTAATTACTTTATCTGGTTTTAATTACACCTTCTTTTGATTTCTCTGTAAAAATGTTAAATTTAATCTAAATAAAAAACACCAATGTTTTACTGAACGGGACTCTTGCACACGACCGTAACATTAAAACACGACTGTAACATTCCATGAAAGTATAAATAAAACGTTAAAAAGTACATAAAAGTTATTTTTAACACTGTAATACATTTTTAAATACTTATTCCAATAGGGTTAGATAATATTTAAATTTTTAACGAAACGGATTTTTGTTTATCTACTAAAAAAGAGACGTATCAATCAACATTTGTGATAAGACAAACAAATTTTACAAAAAATCTTTAATTATGAAAAAAAGAAAAAATTCTTTCAATACTATTTTGTTTAACACTGATCTACCACATGAACCAACTGATAATAAACATTTTTACAAAGGTAATAAATGTTTATAACTATTACCAAAAGTCTGTTATGGTCGTGTAATAAATATTGACCCCACACCATAAAAACTATTATAAAATATAAAATAATGGAAATAAATTGAAACCTTTTTACAAACTAATGAGAAACATACAAACTAATAAAAAAATTACCGTTAGAATGATTTTCAAATATTTTTTATTTTTTCGATACTTGCACAGAAATATCCCGCTTTCTGTAGAATTGCCCACATATATAAATACATTTTTTAATTCCACCAGAAAACGTCTTCAGGAGACCATGATCGGCGCTAATTTACTACTCCTAAACTCACGTCTCGCCATAAGGGTCACTGCAATAGCTTAGGTCCTATACAGGTAGGCGTTCCAAGCACGCGTGTTTTTTTCTAAGTAATTCTTTAAAAAGTAAACGTTTGAAACTATAAACAAGAATTCCATCGTAAGAGAGAGAGAGAAGTAAAACAATACACTAAAGCGAGAGTTTATTTTCCCTCTCTTTCTAAAGCGATCGCGGAACATTGTCTGTTCAAACGATCACATCGCCAGAAGGGCCGTACCGCCAATAAAACAGCTTGTATTATATGCAAGGGGTTTGCAATTTTTTTTTCTTTCAAAGAGAGAGTGGATCTATTCCCAGGATTGAAACAAAAGCATCCCCCCCTCTTCCCGTTTCAAGTTGATACACACCTGAGACCCTTTAGGGATAAAAAACTATTACAGGAACTGTCAAATATCTTAAACGCCGTCTCGCATTCATCACTCCCGCCAGATGTTCGGGGGAGTTAAATATTCTCCAATAATATCCCAGACGTAAACGTTCTGCATATAATAAATATGTTAAGCGGATCATTCTTTTATGTCCCGGGTTTTGGACGGGAATTGATGTGTTTTCGGATTGATGTGTAATAAATGTTCGGCGGAGGGGTTACGGGTTCCTTTCAAGTGTAAATTGATTTACACTTTCTATTAACTCGGGGCAAATGCGTGTGGAAAGTTTGTTGGGAAATTTTTTTTTTAGTGTTTTATAAAATCTTTTACTGTCTGATGAGTTTTGTCTATTTTGTAAATTACTTATGATTGTTTCCACTTCAACTTTATTAAACGGTACCAGAAACTGGCACATATTTTCTCACAAACATATTTAAATTACTAAACATATTCACTGTGACTTTATAATTGTAGGTGGTTTAGGAGAGGGGATTTTAAAGGAGAAGATTAACTAATAAATTATATTATTATTAGCTAGAGAGAAAACTATTCTATCGATTTCAAACAAATTTTTACCCAATTTGTCAATCGGGCCTGTATAGATGCACGAAAAGGGTTTTGACAAATTTTAAAAACAACCCAATTTTAGGCCAAAAACTCCCCAAAAATCGGTTATTATTATTATTATTAGCCAAACGAGAATTTTTAGAAAGGTGCTGTTTTTTGCATATGGTAGTGTACATTAAGGGCTACAAATAAACCAAATTTTATCAAAATCGTTTGAGCTGCTTTTTTATACAAAAATTTAAACTGATTTTTTGGCCAAAAAGGGGGTCGTTTTTCAAAATTTTTCCAAAACTTTTTTCGTGCATCTATACAGGCCTAATTGACATGTTTGGTGGAAATTTGTTCGAAATCGATCGAATAGTTTTCTCTCTAGCTTTGTATACATACATACAGACATACATTCATACATACAGACAGACAGACATTTTGTAAAAACCACTTTTTTGGACTCATGGGGTCCCAAAACGGATATTTCCACAAAAATCTCAACATCTATTTTTTTTGCGATCACTATACTTTCTCTATACTATAGTACAGGGAGAAAGTAATAAATGATTGTTTACAAAGTTGTAAAAACTGAGGGTTACCATTGCGTGCTTAGCACGCCAAGCCGCGCCGTCCTTAATCTTTCATAGACACACACATTTTCAATATCTTTTTATTACAGGTGCATTAATTATAACGAAAAAGCAAAGATTGTAATTGTATAAATTAATACTCAAAGAACAGTATGAAGTGAAAACTTCTGTAGTAGCATTGTGCCCTTTTTGGAGGTAAAATCTACGAACTCGAGTTACGTGAGGTGTTTTGCGTTTTTGATTTCGCCGATGTTGAGATTTTTGTGGAAATATCCGTTTTGGGGCCCCCTGGGTCAAAAAAAGTGGTTTGTACAAAATGTCTGTCTGTATGTATACAAAGCTAGAGCGAAAACTATTCGATCGATTTCAAACAAATTTGCACCAGACATGTCAAGTAGGCCTGTATAGATGCACGAAAAACGGTTTTGAAAAATGTTGAAGAACAACCCCCTTTTTGGCCAAAAAAACCCCAAAAAATCAGTTATTATTTCTTATAAAAAAACGGCTCTAACGATTTTGATAAAATTTTGTTTATTTGTAGCCTTTAATGTAGGCTACCATTTGCAAAAAACTGCATCTTTCTAAAAATTCTCGTTTAGCAAATAATAGTAACCGATTTTGGGGGGTTTTTTGGCCATAATGGGGGTTGTTTTCAAAATTTTTCAAAACCTTTTTTCGTGCGTCCATACAGGCCTAAATGACGAGTATGGTGCAAATTTGTTCGAAATCGATCTAATAGTTTTCTCTCTAACTAATAATAATACTATTTATTAGTTAATCTCCTACTTTAATATCACCTCTCCTACCCCACCTTCAAAATTATGAAGTGACAGTGAATCTGTTTAATAATTTAAATATGTTTGTGAGAAAGTATGTGCCAGTTCCTGGTACCGTTTATTATGTTATAATTTGATTTAACAAGACAATTTTAAGCTAAGATTTTAGTTATTCACCCAATTTTAGGTTTGATCTTTTTACTAAAAAATAGGTAGTCACTGAAAATGTTTAGAAATAATGTAAAATTTATTAAAGAATCTTGAGTTTTTAATTTATAGTAGCACAAAAATTGAAAACTCAAAAACTACTTTACGAATTTCAAAAACAATTATGATCCAAACAAAGTTTACACTGTCTAAAAGTTTTGTAATTTACGAAAAATAGGTTGTCAATGATAGTTCTGAGAAACTACGTAACACTGGCAATTTTTGTTACACACGTAGACATATGTCCAAACTTGGGAAGTTTTAAACTGATTTTGTTTAAATTAGGCGTACGTATCTTAGATATTATACGTATATAGTGTTCATGGGGTTTTAACCCCTTTATTATTTTTGTTATGAAAATAAGTTAACAAAACTTTGTATATATCTTGTGTTGCATAGCAGGAACATTTTTTGACATATCTGAACTTTTATGATATTGCGGGTCTTGAGTAGGGTAGGGGGTAAAAAATTTCAAATATAAAGGTAGGTCATGTAATACACCATTGAAAAGCTTATTTAAACATAAATAGAATGGCGCAAACTAGAGCATAGTATCTTGCTTCGTTTCAGAGTAATGGACAATCAAATTTCTGGAAAATGATATTGTTATCATAACAACAAAGCAGGCTATTAATTTGTTGATATTAGGAATAAGTAGGTTGTATGTTATTTTCCAGAACTTTGTCTATTACTTTGAAACGAAGTAAGATATTAAGCTCTAGTTTGCGCTATTGTGTTTCTCTTTTAGAAAGCTTTTCAATAGTATATTACATGACCTACGTTCATATTTTAAATTGTTAGCCCCCTTTACCCCCCTAAGCCCCTCAAAATCATAGAGGGTCTGATAAGTCAAATAATGTGTCCTGTTATGCAAGATATATGCAAAGTTGTGTTAAAATATTTTGAGTAACAAAAATAATAAAAGAGGTTAGAGGGACTTTATAACTCTATACAGGGTGATTCAAGTTTCATAAAAATATCTCCAAGGGCTTTTGAGTTATTGATTATTAAACAAAAATACAAAATGGCGGATAACGGCTAAACTAAGCCGAAATCGAAAAAATGTTATACGACATTTTCGATTTATTTTTGCATGTAGAATCTGGATCTGCATAGCCCGATACAAAAATAACTAAAAAAGTTGTAAAATTTTTAAAAATTATGTTTTTAGGCTAATTTTGGTTGTTGTAGACAATTACCAATAAATTATGTTTTTAGTTTTTCTTTGATAACTCGGTTATCCTTTGACCTACTGAAACTACAAAAAGAGCATTGTGTCTGTCGTTAAAAAATAAAAATATTTTGTCTCTTGTAAATTTTTTGTAAAGTTAACGGTTTTCAAGAAATTTCACGTTAAAAATTTGTAACAGCCGCCATTTTGAAAATTATAAAAATAAATTCTTTGTGTTTGGTACACTTGTTAACCGTAATATATAAAATGCTCATTCCAAATTTTAACTCAAAATCTTATCTATTTCCAGAGTTACAGTGAGTTTTTGTAAAAAAACAAAATGGCGGATTACTTCTAAACTAAGCCGAAATCGAAAAAATGTTATACTACATTTTCGACTTATTTTTTAATGTAGAATCTGATTCTGCATAGCCCGCTACCCTTTACTGAATCACCCTGTATATAGACTAGAGGACTTTAAAAATTAAAGTTGTTATAATTTTAATTGTGATAGATGTTTGAATTATGATTTATTAAGCCTTTTTCTTTGTGTGTGTTTGGTATTACCTAACATAAAAAAACTGGTAGTTGTAAAGAATAATTACCTGATTCTAAATTTGCCAAATTAGTTGTAGATAAACGTGTTTTGGTTTACTCTAGGCCTAACCTAAAATAGGACTTTTTATGAACACTCTGTATATTAGAAAAATCGGTATGAAAGTCCGTTCAATGGTTCTCAAGTTATAAACTAACAGGCTAAGAGAGGCACGTTGTACTTTATATGTAGTGTAGATAACCTTTTGTGTTGCACAGGAAGGACGATTTTTTATTTGAGAATGTTTGATGATGTTTAGGCATTAAAGTCTTTTGCAAACAGAATATGTTTTATTCAAATAAAAGATGGAGAATGACGTATTCATTATTTTGTAGTAACGGAAATTTAAACGATGGGTAAGTTAGATTTTCAGTTGAAACGTTTATTTCACGAGTGCACAGCATTTTCTACGTTAACGTAGTTCCTAAAATTAACCCAAAAACTAACGTTGAACTAATCATGCGCAACCGATTGCTTCTCAAGATTTGATACAGCAACCGAATTCCAATAGATCCGAGGTAAATACAAATTGCACCATATATCAGTTAAAGCAGGAGACGGTGGTCGTAGTCGGAGCTTTTGCAATGAATTTAATGAATTAAAGCGTATAGCCATAATTTAACTCTCAAAGTAAGGGCAGGAGGTAGTGATTCCAGACTTACAAAGCGGCCCTTTGTTAGGGGATGCAGTAGGTGAGAATTGGGGGAAATTATATCCGAGCTCTGCCCAATAGCGTTCAAGTATGGTTAACTTGGGAATAATTGCGCGGAATTGATTGTTTCGGTCGTGATACTGTTATCGATCTATTGGTTGCATGCAGAAGGAAATGGCGGTCAGCGAGGAATTGTTTTAAATACTTTGAAAATTTAAATACAGAATAAGGCACTAGAACGACCTACTACTAGATACAATTTTAATAAACGGTACCAGGAACTGGCACATACTTTCTCACAAACAAATTAAAATTATTATAACACATTCACTGTGACTTCATAATTGCAGGAGGGGTAGGAGAGATGATTTTTTAAAGTAGGAGAGTAACTAAATATTATTATTATTATTATTATTATTAGCTAGAGAGAAAACTATTCGATCGATTTCGAACAGATTTGCACCAATCATGTCAATTAGGCCTGTACAGCCTAATTAGGCTGTACATTTTTTTAGGCCGTACGAAAAAAGGGTTTTGAAAATCAACCCCTTCTTGTCCCAAAAACCCAAAAAAATCTGTTATTATTATTATTAGCTATACGAGAATTTTTAGAAAGATGCGTATTTTTATATGGTAGGGTACATTAAGACCTACTAATAAGCCAAATTTTATGAAAATCCTTAGAGCCGTTTTTTTTTATTTGGGGGTGTTTTTGCCAAAAAGAGGGTTGTTTTTCAAAAATTTCCAAAACTTTTTTCGTGCATCTATAGAGGCCTAATTTACATTTTTGGTGCAAATTTGTTCGAATAGTTTTCTCTCGAGCTTTGTATTCATACAGACAGAGAGATATTTTTACTTTCTCCACCCTATACGTAGTATATGGAGAAAGTATTGTTTTCGTCTAAATGTTCGAAAACACTTTTGTTTTGTCGTTTACACCGATAGGGAATTAAAACGGCTGCGATAAAGGTCTCTTCACGTTTTTTTGTTAAAACGTACGGTTTTTGAGTAATTTAGGTTGGAAATTTTTAAACAGCCATTTTGGTACGAATGAGTGGATTGAATCGCTTATTTTTCTTGAGATAGAACATTGTTAGGTTAAACGTCATGCTAAGTTTATCTCAATTAGTTAAACATTTCTATAGATAAGAGTAATTATTTTGTGAAAAAAATGGCGTTTATCTGGAAAACAAAACATTTCCGGACCTTTGTTCATATGAAGAATTTTACTTTTTTTAGTTCTTGTGTCACCTCCTGGAGTTGTTCCAATCTCTCGCGAAACTCCCTGTATATAAAACGTGTTGTGAGGGCCATGATCAGTGCTCATTACCACCTCCTATCCAATAGCTCGTATTTCCTATTGAAATTGTAAGTAGAAAGTGTGAAACTTCCTTAACTACGGCTAACCATACTTGTATGCATCATAGATGAAGCCTACCCACTAACAGGAAGTGTATTATGCAATGTCACAATGCTGGTAAACAGTACCCAAACGAACTC
>JAGFPH010024487.1:0-11346 GCA_018207615.1 Philaenus spumarius
TTCTGTAATCATTATTAAAAGGGAGGGTTTTTGATTTTTATTTTTGGAGAGGGCTTTTAAATTCAACTTAATTAAATATATATGTATTCTTTTAAATCTAAAGTTTTTCTTGTACTAAGGGCATATAAATAATTTCATTTTCTTGTATTAAGGGCATATAAACTTTTTTCACATTTTGGTTAATAAAGCCAAAATTTATATCTATTTCTATGGTTTATTGAGTTAACCTCTAGGTATCTTGTGTATTGTGAGTAATAAGCTGAAACATTCCTACCTTTGGCGATATTTAAATTTTTAAGGTAAGTTATGAACATGACCAATCTATGTGGCCCAGTATTGCTTCCGTTCCCTTAATTATTCTTTTGTAAGATTGGTACAGATGTATATTGAAATAATTACAAATCCTATTTATTTTTTCTTTTGTCCTAATGTCACATTGCCCTTTAATAGAGATAATTTATGAATGCTTTTTGCACATTATTGTTAAACATTTGCTAGCGTTATTAGTACAAGTTTCCTTTTTTTTATTATTTGTGATAAAGATAATGTATTTATGAAGGAAATAGATATAAAAATTTGCATGTGCAATAGAGACAATATGTATGTGATAACGGATATGTTATGTGTAATATGTAAATTATTCAAATAGAAGGGAAAGCTGATCACAGGAGTGCGCTGATTCAATTTCAGATATTACAGGCGTAAAGCGGGAAGAAACAGGAAAAGAAGGAAATTTAGGGCTGGGAACTTTAGAATTTATTATTCTCTTGAAACCTCTAAATACTGTGTCTGTCAAATACAGTAGATTTCAAATTTATAAAAGGCAACGTGCCGTTTAAGATAAATAGGTTTTTAAAAATAAACGTACTTTAGAAACTATACATTATGGAACTAAATTCTTATTGAAATAAATAGGTTCATCAATTTAATATAGGTTATCTGTTATATGTTTAACGTTCAAATGTTTATTGTTCCACATAGTTCTTATGAACTATCTGAAATAAATTTTATTGAATACATTCGTTTATTTAGTTGGACGTTTTTTAAATTTTGCTGCATTTGTTTTTTTTTAAGAATAATGGGTCATTATTTAAACACTCAAAACGTTCTTAACTAGCTGAGATAATTTAATTCCCTATTTCAAACTTTTTAATCTGAATAACGTGACAAAAATACATTTGTTTTATCCATGAAAGCAGTTACTGTAATAAAGTGCACATTATTAAAACAATATATGTTTTCATCATATTTAAATATAATTTTAAACTTAATTAAATCTACGGCTTTCGTAATGTAATATAATTAACAACCTAAAGTGGTATCTTATGTGATATTACTGTAAACAACCATATATCATAAAGCTGGATTAGCAGATTTGGTGCCACATGGTCAGACTCAAGTTAATAAATCTTTGTTAATTCTTCACTGAATTAATCATTCGCAAAACATCTTAACTGATACCGTTTTTATTATAAATTGAACAATTAGAATTTAACATTTTTAGATACATTTTCAAGGCTGTGTACTTTTTAATAGTATACAATATAATTTATAATGTAAATTTCCAGACGCTCATGAAAGATAAATACAAATATATTTGAAACTTCAGATATTTACATGTTGGTGAAAAAATTGAATAAAGCAAACCATTATGGTTTTTAGGTTTTGATTAAATGATGATAAATTGTAAAAAAACAATATAATTATAAAATGTTATAGCTACAACAATTTAATATCTGTAATTAATAATAACAGCCATACAATAAAAAGCTGTCTTGGTATTTATAAAAACAGTGATACATTTTATACATAATAGATTGCTAAGTCAAGTCACGTGGGTGATAGATAAATGCCATTTAAATAAATCTTTTATCTCTTAATACGAGACGTGACTAGGGTTTAGTTCTCAAAGAGAGATTTCAATACCATTCAATTTTCATTATATCGGAATAGGAATGGACTTTGATTCAAGCTAGTAATTTGATAACATTTGTACCCCGAGTATGTTTGTTATGGTTTAGGATACAAGCCTTAAGTACATACATAGGCTACATACCACAGGTACTTTAGTAAACAAAATTATAAAAATTAAAATAAAATACAAAATATCATAATTTAGTAATGATTTACGTTTTATTTGACCCTATTTTGTCCAGTTGTTTCAGATATCACAGTTTATCACAATCTAAAAACATTATTGAAAAGCAAACAATGAATAACTGACATTTATAACGAAAAAATATAACATTTCTAACAAACTAAACAACAGGTGAACATAAAACTGTGAAAAGGGGTTAGTAAACCTAAAGGGAAGAAAATGGCAACACTAGTGAAACCGAATATTTCAGCAAAGGGATGTAGAAACTATTTATTTATTTCTCAAGTTTCCAATAAAATAAATTTCATACTTTTGCGTTGACCTCTTAAAACTTAATGTAATATTTAGGAAAGAATCTGCCATTAAATAATAAATAATTTTAAAATAATTGAGATTTACTGTAATAGTGCTACCACCAACTTATTTTAAGTTAAGTTAACCTGTAATTAGATATATAGCCTACTAAAGCAGTGAACAGATAGTATAAGTCAATTCATAAATTCAACGTTACAAACGCGTTTTAAGCATTTCCTGATATTTCCCTTAAAATATCACTTTACAGGAAACCCTTTCTTAGTGCGCGTCTAGAGCCTATAAAGAGTATTAGTGCCAAATTTCATGTTTGTATTCATCGTGGTTTTGGAGAAACAGTGATGAGTCAGTGAGTCAATGAGTCAATGGTATTTGGCTTTTATAAGTATAGATTATGAAACATGGATTCAACCTACAGATGAGCCCGATCGCGTTTCAAAACCAATGCGCCCGATTGAAGGTTAAACACGGAATTCAGATTAATTAGAATATTGTAATTATTTAGTTTAAACAGTAATTAATTATAGTTACTGTAAAATATTAATTAAGTTTCATTTAGATTTATTCACTAAAATGTTTACCTTCAAAACATATGTAATGTATATTGTGAGAACATGTTAACACTGTCAAGAATCAGCTTTGGAGACAGTTGTGGAAGTTGTTTTAATTGTGCGAGGTTATTGTGCGGTAATTGTGTGTGTTGCTTTGCAGTAAGATCGCAATAAAATTGTATGATAAACTATTGTATAATAAGGTATGATTAATTCAAGGGACAAAATAAACAATGAAGACCGGAGAAAATTTAAAAACAATACCTAACATTACAAAAAAATTTAAAGTCAGGAGAAAATCCAAAGAAAATAATTCACTATCCTTAGGTCCCTTGATCCTGTGCCTTCATCAAGCACCTATAATGATTTTAATGAATATGTCTTTCAAAAGCAAAGTGACTTTGTATGAGATATTGTTCTACATTTGCTTCAAAACTAACTGACGAGTGTTTATCAAATTAACATCTTTTAACTAGTGGTAACATTTACCAACAACTTCCAAGATATTAGTTATTATCGTAGTTACTAATATTGTATTTGAAAACTGATTTGTGTGTTTTTATTGCAGTTTCGTTTTTAAATAGGAAAGCTGTGATAAATCACATAATCAAAACCCTTATGAAGACTGAAGTAAGTTCCAGGATCAGTTAAAATATGATGCACATGTACAGCCAAGTCACCAAGGGCGGGGGTGGGGAATGGTACTAATACAGTCCAGATAAGAAAAAAAGGAATCTTTATGAAGCATTAAAGGTAAAACAATGGAAGAAATAAGAAGGAAATAAATACGTGCTCTAAATGTTCATTTCAATGCAGTAATAACTTTTCTACTGAAGGAAAATATCTTATTTTTTACGTTTTCATAAAATCGGAGGAACAGATAAAAGAATTAAATTAAAAATTCAGAATTTTTGGAAAATTTCATAATAGAAGAGCTTGAGCCTTTTAGTTAAAAACAAATCAGGAAAAAGGTCTACGCTTGAGTAGCCTACTACTTAGAAAAAATAAATGAGTTCGTCCTAGTATGTCAGTTATTTTGTTATCTGAATTTAATGTTTTTGAAAAGTTACTCTAATTGAGCTTGCTCAAAAATATCAATTCATGAATTGTGTCAGCTGATACAAGAGGAGAGTCACATCGTACATTGAAATTGCCAGAGTTCATTGCAAATCACGCTCACAATCACATTCCATCTATACCAAAGGTAGTCACATTATTGAAGGTAAGAACGCAATACCCTTGATGTCTTTTCTCAACTTGACTTAGAAAAGGTATATTGCATTTAGCTACAAAAGTGCATTGGAGACAATTAAAAAAATACAAAAATTATTTTGTTGTTAACAGAACTAAGATTTCATTTCCATTAACATTCGAAAACAGTAACCATTGGCAATGATGTTGGATTTTCGAACGCGACTTATCTTTCAAATAAAAATATATTATGACCAATATAAAACATAATTTTCAATATGACATATTGTAAAATTGTATGTCTTGTATATCTATTTTAACAGTCTAATATATTTATTTAAAACGTTTACATTACCTATTTATTTTCAGAAAAAAACACAACATTTTAATACCGTTAAAATAACTTATTTTTTTGTCATTGTTATTACTGTTTAGTTTAATTCTACTTTGTACAATAATTCCAAGTGTAAAGTAAACGTTCAAAAGAAACACAATACTCTATTTATATTCCGTTTTATACTTTATATGGTTGGGATGTTTCAAGCTGAACGACCTAGAACTAAATTCTTTCTGCTTGAAGAATCAGATTCAACTTAGGGTCTTTATTGCTCTTTGCCAACTCCATTCCTTTCTAACTTTATACATATTAAATGCTTTCAAGTTACTTACAAAATGTATTTTAGACTTAATATTTCAAATATAATCATCAAATATATTTCTAAATGTATTTTGTATTTAACAATTATTTCCAAAGGTTGATTGTTAAATATTATAATATTTAGAGTGGCTTATCGTCAATTTATTTTAATATCATAACCAGGTACTTGAGTAGTAAAGTCCGGGGTCTGGCAAGACGGTCAAAGATCCACGGTCCAAAGGTCACATTTAATCCCGTATTTATGAACGCAATTTAAGTCGACCTTTAATCAAGTGCTACTTGAGAAACCACACTTGACTTGAAATCGTATTATAAAACGTTCCTTGACAACATCAATGAGTTAAGGGCGCCTTTGCGTCAAGTAGCCCTTGACAAAATATCTCCGTTTGTCAAGTTGCTCTATACCTACCTTGACAAATTATTTTCTAATTGAAGAATCTATATTTCAGTTCGTAGAGGTTAACGGTACAATAAAAAGCGAGATTTTAATATCGAAGTAAAATTTATTTATTAATTGAATAGGTAGTTTAGTTTGTTTTATGAAAGATAACATATTTTATTTGTATTTACAATGGATGATTTTGTTGAATACGCGCGCTTTGTGGAAAAGTATAATAATTTCCGAACTCCAAAAAGATTCTTAAAAGATCCAGAAAATCCTTTGGAACTGTTTGACGAAGAACAATTCTTTAACCGATACAGGTAAATAAATTTCTATTCTATAAGTATGTTCCTTTCTCTGCCTGTTTTGTAAGCTACAACGAAAATCGTTTCATAAATAAATAGTCAGGCCTATTATATATAAATCTAAAATTTTATTTATCTGCCCTTAAACTTTGGTTTGTGGAAGCACGAATGTAAAATTTATTTTAAAATTGTATCAATGGTTAAACCACAAATATTCGTTATATTGACTCCGACAATATTTTTCATGTTTTCAAATTTTTTAACTTGGCTTGCAATTTATTTTCGGAATGTTTATTTTACCGGTTGTTATACATTTTTTTTAAACTAGGCCTATTTAGTTCGAGCTTACATTTTATTTTTGCCATGTCCTTTTGTTTAATTTTGAACATATTTTTCACAAAATGCTATTTATTATGGCACTTAATGTCATGGTAGTAGCCTATAATGTTGTAGGCCTAGGTATATTAATTAATATGTACATTTTCCTATGTTGTAGTTTCAATTTAATTGTAGGCCAGATTGTTTACACTGTAAGATTGTATAGGGAAACTGTTATTTATAAACCAATATAATGTAAATAAATAAACTTAATTAACTGAATTAAATCAACGTGTTAAATCAGGTAAATGTAGGCCTACTCCAAACTAGCGAAATATTCGCACGGCCTAACTATCTTGTATTACAAAACAGCATGGAGTAAGTTATTTCTATTTTTATATTTATTCTTTGAGTGCTACTCAAACATTTTATTTCCTATATATGCTAATAAGACAGGTTGGTTTATGCAATTTTTTATTTGATTTTATTTGATGACATTGTATAAGTATAAGTAAATTCATTGTTAACTTAACCTGAACGAGTAAGTTAGAAATTTGTTTAATTGCGTAGTGCCATGACGTATGTCATAAATAAGTAACATTATAGGCTACTTTAAAATAGCAATTTTCAACAATAATTATTAAAAGTAGGCTATTCTTTGTTTTGCTATGTTAAAGCCTCTTTAGCATTTTGACCTATACAATATTTTAATTTTGTACATTTAAGACATACATAATGGATAATGGAAACCCAATATTCTGTCCTAAATTTGCCAAAGGAACTTGTAAATAATATTTTTTCCAATGGTGAAGAATGAGATAGAAAGTGTTACTTTCAGACGACAGCCACTACCACCTGTGCTCAATGTACTTGCTGTCTTAAGATTTTATGCAACTGGAAACTACCAGGTACATTACATTTTTCAACTAATGATTTATTATTCTCATAGTAATACATAATTTTATCTTACCTTTTCCTATAAGCCTGATACACAACTCTTTCTCTATAGCAGTAGCTACATATGATTCAATAAATTAAAAACAATATGTAATTTAATAAATATAGGCATATGTGCTAATTTATTAACAAAATTAAAATAATTAAATAACTACGCAATATTTATTACATAATCAGTTTGTTCAAAACGTCTATTAAACTAAACATGAATTGAATTTGTTTTTTTAGATAGACACTGGAGATTCTCACTGCATGAACCAACTGACAATATGTGTTTTGCTAAAAAATATTTCATTAATCCTGGCTCGTCAATTACCAAATTATTTTTAATTTCCTGCAACTACTGACATGGCAAGAGTCAAACGTAAATTTTATAGTGTGGCAGGTTTCCCTGGTGTTGTTGGCTGTATTGATTGCACAAATGTTCCAATTCAGAACCCATACAGAGAAGGAGGTGTCTCAAAAATCACCGAACCAATTTTAATAAAATTTACCAATTTACACATGTTAGTAAGAGGATTATTTTAGAGAATATGGCCAATCCAAACAAAAAGATTTAAATGGCTAAGCTACTAAAAATAAATCCCACTTAATTTATACAAACTATAAATCTAAAATTGTTTAATATTATCCTTAATTGATATAAAAAAAACATTTGTAATTAAATTATAAGTGAAAAAACATAGACCAAGACCGGGAGTTGAACCCGGGACCTTCACGTTTTCGTCGTGATGCTCTGCCAACAGAGCTACCCTGATATATTCAGATATTGGTCGATGTTATCTCACTAGTACGGTTTTACTGCAATTATTGATTTAACAGATTGAATACCTCGTGTATACGACATTGAAAACAACCTCAATTCTTATTTCCCAGCTTACAGTAATGCTATTATTAATATTTTATTTATTTTTTATTTTTTCCGCTTACACACTTCCTTAGCAAGGGATATTTAATTAAATTACAAGTGAGAAAACATACGGGAACGAAGGGTAATGGCGAACACATAACTAAAAACATACACATTTCACATAAAAATCGAAATAAAACAACTAAACTACAAAAATACGGAAGTGAAACTATTTATTTTTTAATTGTGTAGCGAAGAAAGATTAAAAAAAATTATTACTATCGTTTATTCATAAAATTAATTCATCATGCAGTGTTCGGAATTGCCCTATGGTGTGGGGTAATACCGAATACATCAAATTTAGAGTAAATAAGAGTAACTCCATAATTTAGAGTGTGTAGGATTCATATAAAATACTGTATTATTGAAATATCATTCATTACCACTTTATTATTTCATTTTAACATCTGAAATCATCTTATAAATTAAATGTTTAACATAAATTTTAATTTTAAAATTTCAGCTTTTACTTTAATTAAACATAGACTAAATAATTGAATGAAACATACAAAATTATTATTTGAAATTTGGAAAAGACATCATTTTTTTATACAAATATCACAAAGGTACCCATCTGGTTTATCCCATCCACTGCAATCCCTATGGGCCCAATGTGAACACAACACACATCAAAACCATATTTCATTATTCTTTCCGAATTCTCCACATACAGAACAAAAGTCTTGATTAAGAGCTCCTGGTACGTCATCTAATTCGTCATCGTTACAAAGGTTTTCAATACCTTCCATTGACTAATCAGACGAACTGTCATCAAATAACTTCCTTTTGCGTTTTTTTGTTTTTTTTTGTTGTTGCTTTTTCACTTTAATGTTTTGTTTTTGCTCTTTAGATTTATGTTCTTTTTCATTCTTCTTTCTTGCTGCAATTTCGAATTTTTGTTTCATTGGTGTAGACGTCAGAATCTCAGAATGCTGTTTTGCTCGTTTATTCGCTAAATTATTTGTATTGGATATTTGAGATGATAAATTTGGTACTGGAGATATGTCGCTTATTCTTGTATTGTTGTCAGTTGGTGTAGGTTTATGTTGCGCTGGAAGTATTCCTGACGTTCCTGAAACTTCCCCTATTGATACATTGGATTGGCAGGGATGAACATTTTTAGCAGGATCAAGAGAAGTAGGCTTTTCAATATTCATTAAATTTTTAGATGCCTCAAAATCGTTGTCCTTGAATTTGTCAGTATCGAGTGGAAAAATACCAGCAGCACCAAATCCAGTTAAAGCTTTCTCTAGTGTTGCTACTTTTCCATAAGCTTTAGTAACCAAACTTGGAATATCGGCTGGTGTTATTTTTTTGAAATGGATGTGATTTCATATAGAGATTGCATTCGTGGTTTTAGGCTGTTTTTAGTGGTCCGAAAAATGTAAGATCTAGTGGTTGTAGGCGGTGAGAAGAATGAGGTCGAATGGAAAGGAGTGTTATGTTATTTAGGCGGCAGTATTCATAAATTTTAAGAGAGGTGTGGCTACAGTGATTGTCTAATATAATCAAGACAGGATCTTCAGGAGTAGGATGTACAGTTTTAGTGAAATGAATAAGACATGTTTGAAATAGTTCTTCCGTTATCCATCCGTTCTTACTACATGAGTAAAATGAACCAGGCGGGCCATTTCTTTCAAGGGATGGATGCTTTCTCAGGCGAGGAAAAATGAACATTGGGGGAATATACAATCCAGCGGCACTCATGCAGCAACAAAGAGTGTTATTTTTCCCCCTCTCCCAGCTCGTAGCACTTCCAATTTGTTTAACACCTTTCTGGGCGATTATTCGGTCGGGTTTTTGAACAGTTGTTAGCCCGGTTTCGTCAACGTTAAATATTCTACCTGGACTAAAATGGTGCTTATCAAACACTAAAAGTAAATTTGCATAAAATCTGTCAACTTCGGTTTTATTAAATGCCATTATTCTATTTAGCGAAGTAGCCTCCGGCTTTCTGAAATTCAAATCTCTATTCCTCTCCATAAAGTTGTAAAGCCAGTCCTTGCCAGCTAGTTTTGTTTCACTGTTAAACGAGTGTTTTATGTTTTTCTTCTCGGCATATTGGTAAACGATACGTCGAAATTCTATCGGTGTCAAACCGTAAAACTGTCGAGAAAGAAGTATTAAATGACTAGCTATTTCTCGTTCTTCCTCAGGAGAAAATATACATTTCCGACCCATTTTTGACTTCTCAAAACATCCACTTTTTAACCTATCATACAAAGTGGTCACTGGAATTTTAAATTTGCGAGCTACTTCTCTTAATTTTTGACCACCGCGCACAGCATCGATAGCTCCTTTGAGTTCATCAACTGTCCAACTGCAATTATTTGTACTTCTCGGTCGTTTACGGGGCATTCTGAAATAAATAAATTAATTAATTGCTTAAAATATAGTAAACAAACACCATTTACGATATATTTACACCACGGGGCAATTCCAAACACAGGAGGGCATTACCGGACACTGTGGGGCATGTCCAAACAACCGTTTGCCATAACCCCAATGAGAAGTTTTACAAACAAAATCTACCTGGTCTATAAAATACGTTGGAACAGTTTAATTAGACTAACCACTTTAAAGCCAAGATATTACAGTATCTTAATACGAAAAAATATATTAAATGTGCTGAATATTTGATGACATACCTGAAATCAAAAACTTGCAGTTCTTATAACAAAATAACTCCGAATACAAACACGCTACTACTTCCTTCACGAATGGCGTCTATTCAACTAGTGTTTGTGTTTTGGAGCTTAGACATTGTTAGGAAGAGAGCAGCACTGTCCAGACTTCGACAACCACATTTTTCTAAGAAAACATTTAGTGTTCGGACATGCCCCGTGTTCGCCATTACCCTTCGTTCCCCTAGATCAAGACCGGAAGTTGACCCCGGGACCTTTACGTTTCCGTCGTGATGCTCTGCAAAAAAAATAATAATAATATTAAACATTTGTAATTCGATTAGATAAGGCAAAGGTATGAAATGGGATAACCACTTTTAAAATTAAATCAAGAAATAGCGTAGCATTGAAAGGTCTTCTAGTTTTTATATATTATTTTAACGTGACACTACCTTTATTGTATGTTATATTTATTATTACCTTGATGTTTTGTATTATGTTCAAATATTATTATGTTAATCTTGCTTCAGCACAAATATAGTAAATATTTCATCATAATATACTCTGTATGTAAAACGTGTTCACAGCTATAAGTAAAATTCCATACAATTCACTTACATTTATTTAGTTTTTGTAAATTTTTACTGTTTACTGTAAGAGAAAAAGGATGAAAACATTTTGTTGTATGAAGCAACACTTTCTCCGCAGTCCTAGTAACTGAAACTTTAAAATGTATATTGATATCTCTGTAAACAACAATTTCAAACCATGTAGACTTTCGGTGAAATAAAACCCATGTACAAGCCATAAAGTTTGATTAATAAAATAAAAATAATGTTTTTATTTTAGTTTACAAAAATTAAATTTTAAACTCTTACCAGTGTTTTTTTATTTTGGTTACACGTTAAATATTTAGTTTACGAAATCAATTTATAAAAAAAGTATATACTGTATTATTATATAATTTTAAGACAAACACATGTTGTGCTTTTCGAGTGTCTGTATTTTACATATTTTCCCCTTAGGCTTGAGTACAAACA
>JAGFPH010024489.1:0-11345 GCA_018207615.1 Philaenus spumarius
TGTTTGAGTTGAATTATAATTCTGTAAGCATTTTTCGTTGATTTTTCATTGTGTTTGTTTATAGTTTTTCAATCTAACCTTAAAAAGCTATTAGTTTTGCTAAAGTAATAGCCGACTTGCCTGATGTAGTCAATGTTTTAAAATTTCGATTAATATGGAACAAACCTCTGTGAAGCAGATCTTTTTACTTTCTCACTGTACTATAGTAGAGGAAAAAAATCAATGCTGAGATTTTTGTGGAAATGTCCGTTTTGTGATCCCCAGTCCAAAAAAGTGGTTTTTACAAAATGTCTGTCTGTATGTATACAAAGCTAGAGAGGAAACTATTCGATCGATTTCGAACAAATTTGCACCAAACATGTCAATTAGGCCCGCATAGATGCACGGGAAAAGGTTTTGAAAAATAACAACCTTTTTTTGCCAAAAAAAACCCAAAAAATCAGTTATTATATTTTTATAAAAAAACGGCTCTAACGATTTTGATAAAATTTGCCTTATTTATAGCCCTTAATGTACAATACCATATGCAAAAAACTGCATCTTTCTAAAAATTCTCGTTCAGGTAATAATAATAATAATAACTGATTTTTGCGGGTTTTTCGCCGAAAAAGGGTTGTTTTTCAAAAATTTTCAAAACCTTTTTTCATGCATTTATACAGGACTAATTGAATTTTTTGTGCAAATTTGTTCGAAATCGATTGAATAGTTTTAATAATAATAATAATATTTATTAGTTACTCTCTACTTTAATGTGTCCCCCCCTTTTACTTTAATACAATTACGAAGTCACGGTGAATCTGTTTAATAATTTAAATATGTTTGTTAGAAAATATGTGCCAGTTCCTGGTACTAAGAAAGGATTTTAAAATATTTCGCATTTAAGGAATCACTCTAAAACGATAAATATTGGTTGTTTTATATCTCCTATGCTTACTCTTAAAAAGGTATAAAGTTTCAACTGGGAGAAAGTATGTGGCAGTTTATTTAAATACAATATTATGTTTGAAGGTAGATTGTAAAACATTAAAAAAGTTGGAACGAAATGCGAGTTATTAACTTTCAATTAGAAAATCTGAATTTCAATGTCGGATCCCAATTGCATTACACCTTACAGAATGCTTATTCATTGCTTTATGTTTCGCTAATTATATGATGATAAAGCACACGTATGCCCACTTTCGGAGCGTTTTCGTGAGTGAAAGTTCGTGCTAGTACTATACAGGTAAAATAACAAACTCCCAGATGAGATATTTTGCTCACAGGTTCTTTTATCAAAAACATTTTAGAAAAAAGTCTACCAATTTTTTCCTTCCGGAAGGGGGTTTTGGGGTCGAAAGGGTACAATAAACGGGGTTTTGTGCTTTAGAGGGTAAACTTAAAAGGGGGGGGTGTGCTTAGAGGGGGAGGACTTTTTAAACGCACATTGAATAGGAAAATTGTAATTTAAGAAAATTCATTTTATTTAAAACCCCATACGACCTCTTATGGGCTTTAGATTTCGTGTTATGGACAAAAATAAGTCGCGAAAAATACAAAGTCATTGTAGAAACTTGAAATTTGGTATAAAGGCTCTTTTTAGCATGAAAATTAAGTAATCAAAAAATCACGTACTTCCGCTCTCCCCCCCCCCCCCCTTTAGGGGGATTGAAAGGAAAATAGTGGGTTTTAAACAGAAAAATTGGAATCCAAAAAGTTTAAATGAACATTTCTGGAAATTTTAGTTTATGGTATCACCTATATTTTGAGACCTTTCTGCGTGTCTTTCGTGACATTGGGGGAATAAAAGGTCAAGAAACGTGTTTTTCGAAGAAAAGACGCGCAGGCTATAAAGGGAGTCTGTTCAACATTTCTAATTTATATTAAATGAAAAAGTTGTTACATACGTCAATACCTTTAATTTAAGACCATAAACTTCCTTCTGTGCTATAGAACTCACTTAATATTAAACCCTATCGCTATTTACCTCATCCAACCACACTATATTATCATAGCTACAGGCCTATACATTGTCCAAACAGACGTGCGCTTTAAGTCATAAAATCGACCCTCGCTCCCACACGCGCAAACACACTCACACGGCCTACCTGCTTAATAGTTCTCCTATTAATCACCAACTAGCCCTTTTGCTACAAAATCATATTTTTATAACCGTTAACTTAATTTTTACTCTAATTACTGATCTCTAAAAATTATTCCTCGCAAAATAAGTCCAAACACCGTACAATTGTGACAACTCTAAGCAGTTTTACGGCCAGTAGGTTACAAAATCATAAATTAATTTTACTACTTAAAATTTGTTATTGACATTTTATTTGAAATAGCACGATCACAACAACATAGATAACTATAGTAATTCTAGAAGTGATTTTAAACGTATGCGAAAAACAAATAAACCAAAAAATCAGAATAAATATAACAGTGAACGTATACTAAGAGAAAAATAATTACAATTTCATTTTGCAATGTTACTGTACAATAACTAATAAATCAATAAAACCAACAACCTATGTTTTAGGGTTTCAACCAACAATTTGGGAAATAGGTCTACTCACGAAGGCGTTGATCAGCTGTCTGTGTGTGCGCAATATATTAGTAGAATTTGTTTGCACCTAGTGGCCTCGCGAGTTTTCACCACTTGGCTTCGAACCGGGTACTTTTATGGTATTTTACGTTTTGGTCGATTTTGGGGGAACCAAGCGAGCTATAAGGTCGCGTAAAAAACAAAATGTGCAGAATAACATCCTAGATTTATATTTTTATAAAAAGACTCTAAACAAATTTCATTCTCGTAGTAAAAATCTAAAAAAATAGTTACTTCCGGTCAATAAACGTACTTCCGGTTGTTGGATTTTTTTGGCTAACGAACTCGTCCGAGCCACATAGACAACCAACACGTATACCAAATTTGGACCAAATTGGACTTAAAATGCGGCCGCTAGAGTGCGAACACATATATACTACAACGAATATAAGCCGTTGTAAGGCGGGAAAGATCGGGTTTTATATTAAATTATAAAATTCGATGTTTTCAAGGCCGAACTTCGGTGAGTGTCAATTGTTAGTCAAAAATACAAGTTAAATCAGAGCAAGGCTTATCTCCCAAGATGAACCTTGATCAAGGACACGTCAAGAATGATAATAATAATAATATAATAATAAATGTATTTATTTCCTCAATCTGCTACAAATTAATAAAAATCATTATTTTTTTATACATAATTAAACAAAAGTCACCAAAATACAAAAATAACTAAACACATGTCCAAATTCAAACACTGAAATAAACTTGCCAAGACTGATGTCAACGTAACACTAAATACATAAAAACTAAATAAATATATAAATAAAATAATATTATAATATAATATACATAAGTATAATGGAAATCTAACTTTGCCTGAAAGTAGCTTAGTTTTAGGGAAATAAAGGAATCCAGGAATTTTATGCATTTGTGATTTTCATGGTTTATTACGTAGCGCTAAAAGCGTGAGTTTCAAATCATAAAAGGTAATAATACCAAAGTAAACAGGGGTTAAAGTTAAGGGAAAAGTTCAATTTAACTCAAAACCGTAAATGTCAGACATTTTTGGAATGTACATAAGTAGACGAAAATAAAAGGTTAAATAAGAAAATGTCAAATTATTGAAAATAAAAAAGTTAGCTCAAGTGTCCATTTTTACACACCCTAAAAAGGGAGAAATAATTCAAATCATAGGTTTCCACTCACAAGAGTAGTTAGATAAGGAATAGTTCTGTGTAAAAAAGGGAACAAAAAGTAAGATAAAAGGGTGAGAGTTTTCACGCCTTTTAAAGTAGTAAAAGTTGATTTTTAAAATTTTAAATAATAAAAAGGTAAAGAGATTTAGGTTTAGATTAACATTGTATGGTTAGGAAACCAGTAACTTAAACATTTTTCACGTAGTAAATAAAAAACCACCAAAGAACTTTTTTGCGATTGTAGGCTAAGTCCCAGAAGAGAAGAAATTAGTAAAAGTGGTGAAAAGTGTTAGAACTGTACAGGTGTTAAAGACAATCAGCGTAAACAAACAATAAAGACATTGAACGCGAAAGACAGTCACGGGAAATCGCGGGAAAGCGTAGACGTGCCGCGCACGCGTAAAAGTCATAGTACAGACACGATTCAAAAACGTACGGATAGCCAAAAGCAATCTGAAAAAGGTGAAAAAGGAAAAGGAAAGAAAACTTAAAAAGATACAGCTAGAAAATAAAAACCAGTAAGATTCGATAGTTAAAGTGGAAGGGATGAAGCAGCGGGTACAGAAAGGGGCGTCAACCAACAGCCGAATTAACCAGAGAAATTGGTGTTTTCCAGGAAAATGAAAGGAAAAAGAAAAGAAGAAAATTATAGAAATTTAACCAGTGCAAATTTAGACATATTTCTAGATCAAAAAAGTTTCTAGAAAAGGAAAACAAATTTACTGAGAAAATGATGGAGAGGGCTAGGAAGAAATGACGTCACGAAGTGTATAAAAGCTTAGACTCGGAAAATCCGAGAAGGCTCAAATTTTTACGAAGGTAGACTTCACATCACTCTGTAGGAAGTATTATTCTGCAAGTTCGTATACTACGTGCTATACTGAAAAGCCTTAGTATCACGAGCACTACCATATTTTTACTTCGCCAAACTTAAATAATTTTCAACTATAATTTAAACTACAAGTCAGAAGTAGTTCTTCGGGAGTAACTCTACGGCCTATCCAAATTAGTTAATGCAAAAATAACTCTATTTGGCGATATTGAGATGACATAGGCAATCCTTCAGGACATGATCTTCTAAACGATACTTCACTTCTCACGAACCAAGGAAGAAATAGGATCAACTGTAACTCTACTAGATTCTACCAAATCTGCTCTTCAAGTACATCTGTAGCCATCATATCAACCCAACAACTTTAAATCAGAAAATCCAGACTATCATACACAGCATCCTGGCAGCTCCAGCATCAGCTGATGAACATAGCGGCTTCCATCACGGAAAACTGGCGGTGAAAAACGCTGAATTAAGGTCTGTGTAAACGAGAATACGTTGTCCCCCATTTTAATTAATTGCCTGAGTAAATTCAATAAAAATATTTAAAGTACTGGTTGAGATAGGTTAGTTTTAAATTAAATTCAAATCATAAAATTAAATAAACGTAAATTCGATATTTCCTAAACTTAAATAATAAATGTAAATAAATTAAATTCAAATAAATTAAAAATTAAATTGATTATAAAATTAGACTGTCTGCCAAGCCTATTATAAAATATAATTATAGGTTTAACCTTGATATTGTGTATAATTCGTATGTACAAGCAGATGGTGAGAAAAAGAGAGTTGTTTATGTTTTCATTTTGAAAAAGTTTTGATTTTGATTTTTGAATAAATTAACTATTAATTTTTATTCGGAAACACTGAGAGTAATCAATTACCTGTTTTATGGTTATCTATTCATGATATTTTCCTTTATTAGTAATAGTCGAATAAATGTGTTTCGCTGTAGAAATAATCGAAGCACAAATAAGGTAAGTTATAAGGGCTGTTCCACTGTTCTCATTTCCCTGAGATCACAAATAAACAAGAGTTCTTGTAAATTAAATTCAGAGCTAGTAAACTTATAAATTTTTGGAAGCTATTTTAAAGTGTTAGAGTCAGTCAAAATACTTATAGAAATAGGTATCAGACACCCAGTTGCATCACCTAAGCTAAAGATAAAATTTTGGCTAAAGGCTTCCAGTAGGTGTTGTAACTTATTGTACAACAAAAGGTACGACACCCTGTGTTCGTTGTAAAATTTACGTACAACGTGGGGCGAAACCCTTGTTCGTTGTAATACATATATGAATTTTAATGACACCCCAAAACGTGTTCTGGGGACCATGATCGGTGCTCATTTGCTACTCCCAACCTTGGGTCTCACCATAAGGGCCACTGCAATAGCTCATTTTTCCTATGGAATTTCGCTAATCTTATCTTCTAAAGCGAGAGATAATTTTATTGTTTGTCTGCTAAATGGATCTGGAATCTCCGTCTAAGGATTTTTGATTTTTTGATTTTATATTAGGCTTTTGGCCACGAGAAATTGATTGGAAATGGTCACCAGTCTGGGAAAATTCGTTTTCTACGTCTTTTTATTAAATTAAAAAGTGAAATTTGTCCATTTTAAACAATACAAAGCACAGCTGATGCAAATGTTTTCAATGCCATTACAATAATCATCTGCTTTCTTTTAAACTGTATATTTTAATAGAGGTAAGCCTAATAAATGTTGTATCTATTTATAGTTACCATGGCAACGAATACATAATAAACATACACTTTATTTAGTTGTTTAATGTTATAGGCCTAACCTAAACGATGTTCACGGAAATTTGCAATAATAATAGTTATTGACGTGAGAGAACTAGGCCCTAGGAATAAATCGATATTGAAATAATACTTTAATTTAGGCCTGACTTATTTCTGAGGCATAGCGTTGAGATTGTGGTTAATCCTTTAAACTGTATTTTTATTACAGGTAAGCCTAATGTTGTATATACCCTTTATTTAGTTGTTTAATGTTATAGGCCTAACCTCAAAACTCAATAATCCAATATTTATTATTGAAATCATAGCCCTGCTTATAATCGAGCTTTAGCTCGGTCTCCAGGTACTAATATTATAAAACTAACACATGCATATTTACATAGCAATATTGAAAGTAAAGGGGAGGAGGCTTCTTAAAAGTGTTTACTTAAAATTCCAATGTTGCCAAAAATAAATCATAGTCAATGTAACAAGGAACGTATACTAAGAGTAAAATTATCACAAGCATATATACTCCGCCATCCAATGTTAGGTCAAAAAACTATTTTTATAAAAATGTAACTTTACTGCCAATACGGAAGTTAATTTAACATGAAGCTAACTAAATTTCCAAACAAGTCGGTAGTAAACAAAAATTACAAAAACAATAGCCCTGTCCTATTAAGAAATTGGAAAATTTAAATACAGATGAAAGACGCAACAGAGGAAATTTTAGGAAATGTGTACGTTGGAAATTTTAGAAGATACTTATTATTAAATCAACACTGAAATTTAATTTTTAAATAAAAGAATATTTATTCTTCTTAAAAGATTTTCTTCCTTTGTTCCGTGATTTAAAAAGAAAATGAAATAGAATCCTTTGGATAGCTCGTTTGTCAGTCTGCGAGTCAGAGGCCTTCTTAAAATAGGATGGTTATGTAAATATGCATGTGTTAGTTTTATAATATTATTTTATTGATTTATTAGTTATTGTACAGTAACATTGCAAAATGAATGTGTAATTATTTTTATTTTACTCTTAGTATGCGTACACTGTTATATTGATTCTAATTCAGTTTTTTTGTGTTTTGCAAACGTTTAAAATCGCCACTAGAATTACTATAATTATATAATATGTTACTAGGGGAGACCCCTGCGTGCTCCACACGCCAACTCCCAATGGAACCTTCTAAAAACAAATATTATGTTTTATTTATAATAAAGTTATATGATTAATAATAATAACCTCAAAATTAAGATAATAAAAATAATGATAAATGTTCAAATCAAATTAGTTCTTATATTTCATAACAGCAGTTATAATAATGGTTAAAAGAACCAGCAAGGCTCAGGTCTATACTTTAAAACCCTAACCTAAAATCTAGAAATACAAAAATAATTGCTTCAAATTTTTAAATCAGCTGTTAATGGAATATTGGAACAGAGAGCTTTATATTATCTGTTCTTTTATTCAATTTATTGTTATGGTAATAAATGTAAATACATGTGTTGGTTTATCATTCTAAGCCTAAACTAAGAATTTTGTCCGACTAAATTTACAAATATTGAAATAAAAAAGGTTTTTATCGAAATGAATTATACTCAGGTTAAGTGTAGCTTTTTATTAGTAAAACTATTTTTTCAATCGGTTCAGTAGTGCCAGAGATTACCCCCTACATACAAACAAACAAACAAACTTTACCTCTTTATGATATTAGTATAAATGTATGAAGAGTTAATAGGACAGCCATACAACCTTCCAAAAATCAAACTTATAAGGTTTCTCTATGTGTGTGTCAACGTTTATCTTTTATAGGTTAATAAGTAGCAGATTTTATTTAAAAATATAATTTACTTTAACTGTCATATTATTTTACAGAACAGCTGTTTTATGCTTTTAATTTAATTATTTAATACCAAATAAATGTTTTAATGTAAACTGCAGAACAGCTGTTTTATGTTTTTAATTTATTTAACACCAAATAATGTTTTAATGTAAACTGTAGAACAGCTGTTGTATGTTTTTAAATTCTCATGTATTTCTTATGGGAATTTTTCGTTTTTCGGGGATGTCAAAAACCCCTTAGTTTTTAATTTTAATAATTTTCCCTCGTTCCTTGAATTGACACCTCTCCCATCATCCTCCGTTTTACCAAATTCACACAATTTTGAATCTAAAATTTTGCTTACAGAATTATGTATTATGTATTATGTATGGATTGTGATCGTGTTAACTCAAATAAAATGTCAATAACAATTTTTACGTGGTCAAATTCATGATTTTGTAACCTACAGACCATAAACCCGCTTAGAGTTGTCACAACTGTACCGTGTTTGGACTCAATTTGCGAGGAAAAATATTTAGAGTTCAGTAATTAGAGTAAAATTAAATAAAGTTAACAGTTAGAAAAGTGTTATTTTGTAGTACTAGGGTTAGTTGGTGATTCATAGAAGAACGATTAGCGCCAGGTAGACAGTGTGAGTGTGTCTGCACGTTGGGAGCGAGGGTCGATTTTATGGTCTAGAGCTCACTTCTGTTCGGACAAAGTATTAGTAAGAGTTAATAGTTTTATTTAAATTATACATTTTATGCTTGGATGTGTATATAATATGTGAATTCACAATTTTACACATACAACATGCCAAAACACTTACACACGCACATCCCCGCACGTAATATATACATTTACAGGGTGAATCAAATCTGTGAACTTCATTAAATTTGTGTAACCATTGCATATTAAGAACAAAACTTGGTACATCGTTTCTCTACCAAAAAAAAAAAAACTTATTTTTGAAGCAATTATAATTTTCTTATCAACTTAGGTGGACAACCCTCATGGAGTAGGAGAAAAATCTTAAATAGGAACATAGGTCGAGTTGTACATCAAATTAAAGGTCTACCTTAGGAGAACACAATGCCGCAAATCAGACATCAAAAAGTTCACCCTACACCAAATTGGGGACCCTACAATATTGGGCTTTTTGAAAATGGCTTAGTTTTACTTATTGACATAAGATTTAAAAGCAAAACTTTTACAATCCACACCAGCAGTAGGCCCAGTTTTTGTGGATAGTGAGTGACTTGTCACTTTCAGTGGGAACGGTCTACGAGGAGGATGAGGAACAAATTTTATTTTAAATTATAAATGTTTGCTACATGTTGAAAAATAACAATTACCAATAAACTTTAACGACAGCTTACATTTTTTACAATAAATGCTCAAACTGTTTTCCTTCTGCAGTTTGGCAGTGAGCTAGGCAGGTATAGGTTTTGTAGACTTTCATAAATCTCTGTAGAGCCTCAGCAGGTATTTATTTTTAGCTCTGACACACTGACACACAAGCTTACTACTTATTGCCAGACGGAAAATAGAGATATTTAAAATATCATTTACTTCAACCATTAAATATTTTTAGTATAAAAAACTAATACTAAATTACTATTACTTAATTTTGTAAGTAATTGTAGTACTTGTCATTTTATCTTCACAGTTACATTGTTGAATTTTTTATTTCTTTTAAGTGTCTGTAGGGGCAAAACTTGCCAAGTTGAAAGGAAGAAAATCTTTGCAAGAATAAACATTTAAAAATTATTTCGCAAGTTGAATCAGTTCAGGCTTTCAATTAGGTAGACTAAGAATAAAAGGGCGGCTAAGTTTAACCTATTCTGCTGGCCAAAGACATTTTTTATATCTTCATGAGCCCGAAACGTTTCGGTCAGCAACTAGAGTGCAGCGCTTATTGGTTAACGACTACTGTCTTACTATTCCAGTTCAGTAGTTTATGTAGTTCCTTTCTTTACGCATGACAGGTTATTATTTTTGTTTCAGAGTCCACAAAGGGCTGGGAACTGGAGTGGTATTAGAGATGCCACTGAAGATGGACAGCCGTGTGTCCAGAACAATCTCCTGGATTTCAGGAACCGTAATGTCACGTTTGGGAGCGAAGACTGTTTGTACCTGAACGTCTTCACACCTGTCGTGAGTTAGTTGTTGTTCATTGCTACATAAACACATGTCTTCAATATCTTGGGTTTCCGTTTGTCCTCCATTTTGTGGTTTTCATTAAGTTTTTTGTATGGTGTTTTTTTTTTTCTTAACTAATTTCAACTAAGACACTTTCAAAAATCTGTAATTTTAATTATTTTAACGAAAATAACATTTCCCTGTTCCTGCATGGAAACAGATAGTCTACAACAGTCAAAATAAATGATCAGTATAGGTTAAAATGTTTTCAATAATTACAATTATTATAATAGGTAAAAATAATTCGATCATGCAGCTGAACCGCGGACGTGAATGAGCGAATTTCCAAAATTAATTTAATATGTTTTAGGGTTTCAACCAACTATTTAGGAATTTGGTCTACTCACAAAGAAGCTGAATAGCTGCCTCCATGTATGAAATATATTAGTAGAATGTATTTTCACTTCGGCCTCCAGCCCGTTGCTCCGTTCCACTCGCAGTAGAAAAACTGAGCTTTGCGAGTTTGCACCTCAACCTTGCTGCCTCAGATTATGGACTACTTTGCTTCCCTCGCGGCAGACAGACTCACGCTTCGAGTCTGCATCCAAGCCGTCGACCTGCGATCAGAACATGCCTCCACGGAAAAATTCCCCACGTTGATTTTAACCGGGTATTTTACGTTTTGATCGATTCTGGGGGGAACCAGACGGGCTATAAAAGGTCTTGTAAAACTATAAAATGTGTAGAATAATATCCCATATTGATTTTTTTAGACAAAACCCAATACATTTTTTAAAATTTTCAAACAGAACTGTAGTAATTGTTTTACATAAGTTATGCTAATAGGTGTTTTCTGAATGTTTAGTTTCAAAGTTCGATCATGTTGTTGTCAGATTTATTTACGCTGAACCCATGATCGAGTTCACATATTGTAGGCTTATTGTACCTGAAATTATGATTTATTTGGTTAATAGAAGTCGCTCGAAACATACATGTTAGAAATGTAGGACATAACAATTTTGAAACTACAATAATTGTTCATTGGCTTCCTTTCTTTGGTTTGACAGTGCTCCAAAGTAGGCCTATTACAG
>JAGFPH010024490.1:0-11343 GCA_018207615.1 Philaenus spumarius
TTTAATTTCCTATCGAATGGTAAAACTGCCAAAACTATCAAACAAAGGATGACAGTAAAACAGATTCAAATTAATTAATGGTTTCTATGGACGCTGAACAAGACGCTGTTTAACAATTTAAAACACTTTGCTCAATAGTTTTGAATGTTATACCATACGGTAGGAAATCAAACTAACAATGGGTTTAGGTAACTAAAAAATACCCGAGGGAATCCATAGGCAAGTTTTATTTCATTTCAAATGTATTGTTGAGATACACATTTTTATATGAAAAAAAAATAATAATATTGTTTTAACGACCTAACCAAACTGGTCCGATTAAGGTATGTAAAAAGAGAATTAAAATCTTCCTAAAAGTTCAATGTTATTTGAAATTATTTAAATTATATTTTCGAAGGACATCTGACTAACCGCACGTTAACATCTTTCAATATAAAAAACTATACTTAATTTGTACTGTCGAAGGCAAGTGAGGATGTTCATTACAATAATTGATACATTTAATTAGTTCAAGAAAACAGGTTATGTGTTGTTTCAAACATTATGCATGTGTTCACAAGTTATATAAGACAGATATTATCTGAGATAACACAGTCGCCTTCATTAATCAACTATCAAATTACATTATATTAACCAACATTCTTGCAGCTTCCACAATTGCTCCGTGGGTAATTTATCGCTACAGTTTAACAATTACTTGGGTATAGGTTGGCTGCACTGAATGATATGTAGTCCAATAAAGTTTCCTTACCCGGCTTTAATTAGGATTTATGTTTAAGCCATGTATTGCAAAATTTCGTAAAGGTCTAAGTGACTTTGAGTGTAGTTTCCAGCTTTATATACACATTTTTACTTTCTCCACCCTATACTATATGACGAAAGTATTGTTTTCGTAAAATTTTCGAATTTGAATTTTCAGTTGAATTATCTGTTTTGGTGCTCCAAGAACCCCAAAAAATTTTTTAGTGCAATTATCTGTGTTGGTGCTCCCTGAACCCAAAAAATATTTTTAGTGGAATTTTTGTTCTGGTGCTCCCTGAACCCAAAAAAGTGTTTTTAGAATGGTGTCTGTTTGTCAGTCTGTCTGTATGTATACACGACCAGAGAGGACACTATTGGTCCGATTTTCATGAAATTTGGTATGTAGGTACTACCCTAGCAACAAAAATTGTTGGGGATTGGATGGCCGAACAATGATCTATCACGGTTGGCCAACGGTACGTATTGGCCAACTTGTCTTCATTGGGCCAACCCACCAATTCCCAACGGAGGGCCAACCATTGAATGTTTGGGTGGGCCAACTAACCATCAGCCTACGTTGGGCCAACTAACCATCAGCCTACGTTGGGCCAACTAACCATCAGTCTACGTTGTGGCCAACTAACCATCAGTCTACGTTGTGGCCAACTAACCATCTGCCTACGTTGGGCCAACTAACCATCTGCCTTAGGCAAATCCACGGTGGCTATTCCAGCTGAATACACATTTTGTTGTACTGGGCCAACCATAATTTACCATTAAGCCCCAGTAAATAAATGTATAAATGAAAATTGAAATAAAAAAAGGAATTAAAACTAAAATTAATTAAAATTTAAAAGAAAAAAATCAATAATAAAAATTTAACTACTAATACCAAGGAACACTTCAGGAATAAAAAACTAAAAAGAAAGTAAATTACTGTAAAAAAACATTTATTTTCTTAACTCAAATGTTGAGTGCCTCTTTTCTAAAACATGATCTCAAACGCTTTGATAATTCCCTTTGCACAATGGAAACATCTGTATGGCTTTTATTATAGTCTATTGTTAAAAGTTAGTTCCACTGTTTCTTTAAAATGCCATGTATCTTATTTTATTATTTACACAAACAATCAAGTAATCCCCTCCTAAATATATTAGAAACAAACACTGGAGGCTTTAAAGTCGGCCTACATAGACACGCAAATATCCCAAACCAAATTTAAAGAAACGTAGATCTTCTAATAGTTTGAAATGACTACTCCAACTATAATTATTTACCTTTTTTTATGCTGAAAAATATGTAGTCTAACAGTTATTTTATGATTTGAAAAACATCGGTCAGTTACATTAAAAGTAACTAACATCATACCACAGAATTTTGTAAAAAATTGTAAACAAACTTTTAGTATACCACTACTTATTGGAATAGCATTACATGACAACTTTTAAGGAAAATAAGAAGTACTTATATAACTTTGCAAACATAAAAACATAAAACATACTGTGACTAGAAACTGTAAGTTAGTTTATTTCAGTTTTTCTGTTTTTAGGTTAGGACCAACTTTGACAAAAGAAGTAGTGGTATTATACAATTTCGCCAATGTGTGTAGCCTATCATTCTAATTTAATCATTTAACCAATTAGTCTGGCAAATTTGAGATGAAAATTATATATTTTTGTTATTTTACAAATCATCAATTTTAATTTTAAAAGTGGTGATGCAATGTTACCTACTTGAATTACTAGCCTAATAAGGGCATGAAAAAAGATTTGTAACATGAGGCAAAAGCGGAAATTTATTCGTATTTTTAACTTTCTACCCTAATGTATAGTTAATTATGTTAGGCCTATTTAAAAGTAATATCATTAGTTGTAGGCCTAGCAGCAATTTAATTTATGTTATAAGTAAGAACAATACACGTTTAGGTTATCTTTACATTTTGTTAATGTACCGCATTGGTATAAATATATGAATTTAAAAAATGTCTATCCTAATTTATAGATGAATTATATATATTTAGACCTATTTAAAAGTAATATTACTAGTTGGAGCTGTAATTTCATTTATGTTGTAACTGAGAATAATACACTTTTAGGTTATCTTTACATTTTGTTAAAGTACCGCCTTAGCAGAAACATTAATTAACAAAATTGCTATCTTAATGAAATTCCATAACCATACTAAATCACGTACAATATATAATATATGTTATATTCCCGTAACCACAGAGTTTACTTGTTGATTTTAAAATTACATTTATACACAAAGAACTGACCGATAAACTCAACCGATTGAAGTAATACAAAATCGACTGAAAACATATTTTTTTAATACAAAGCAACATCTAAGTTGTTGGGCAATAGTTTTATTATCTGTAGGCCCAACGTAAAATATTGTGGTTGGGCCAATCCACAATTTTCAAACAAAGGCCCTTCGTAAATTATGTAATTGAGGGCCAACGATGTTTAATTCGGTTGGGCCAATGTTGGCATATTGTTGACAAAACCACCCACCATATGCCAACCCTGCCAACCAATTCCCAACGTTGGCCCAACGAACCATGTTGATAGGGTAAACCCTAATATCTCCAGGCATTTTTTTCATTTTTTTGAATTTTTAATTTTCAAGGGTAATTTATCCCTAAAAACCCATAAAAAACTAAAAAAAATGCACATTTCTCAAAAACGGATTTAACGATTTTGATCAAATTTTCAGTATTTATAGTGCTTAAGATGCCAAACAAAATGACACCACCCGCTGTTATCAAAACTTCGGCGTTTTATAATTATGGGGAACTGTTTAAAAATAAACAAGTTTGTGTTGTCAATCTAGCATCGCAGCGGCGGCCGCACGGGGTAGCACCACGGTAGCGAGCACGGCCAGTAATTCAAAGGTCGCGCGATCGAATCCCGCCTGGGACAATAATTTTTTATACGATTGACGTAGGTAGAATATTATTTTTTTGTTTTGTTCTAAAAAGTAGTAAATAAAATGATTAAAAACAATATTATTTTGACTACAGTAAGTTGGGAGAAAGTTTGTCAGTTAACTGATACCGTTTATTCCTTACAAAATAAAAATAATTCGATCAGGCAGCTAAACCGCTGACGTGAATCAATAGAATTTCCCAAATTAAGTTTATTTGTATTAGGGTTGCAACCGACTATTTGGGAAATTGGTCTACACACGAAGGAGCTGAAATACATTAGTAGGGTGTGTTTGCACCACAGCCTCCAACTCCGGCTAAAGCGATGCTTCGTTTCGCTAGCAGAGTTTTCGACCCGTTGTCATGGACACTTTCTTCCGATTGGTTGCCAACGACGAAAACTCATACTGAACGGTAGGTAAAACAAAAATCACATGATTAATATGGTGCAAGTTTATTTTGTAGCTATCCTCCGACTACTAAAGCGAATAAAAACATAGACTCTCTAAAAAACCGTTGTAGGTATTAAGGCAATTCCTGAAAAGTATGATGCGTGCGCCGACTTCTTTGTCTGCATTTTCTAATTGCAGTAAACTGAAGTCTTCAAATACCCTCAAAGAATTAGAAAAATCTTTGTTTTCAAATATCGTAACTCTCGAGCTATATTTACGTTTGAAAATTCTTCGTAACATCCATAACAATATTTAGTCCACTGGGATAAAAAAAATATTTTCTTTAGATCCTTTGGGTGTGAAATTGTGAGATTGCAGTTTCTAAACGGATTAGTTTCATAGGCGTAACCAGGGGGGGGGTTGAGGGTTATAACCCCCCCCCCCTCATTGTAAAATGATTTCGCACTTTGTTTACATTAAAATACGGTCTTAAGGGGATCCGATCCCTTCGGCAACTTTTTTATTTTTTCAACTATTTTATACGTTTTTTACCTTCAAACCCTCTAAAAAAAAGATTTGTGAGAATGAATTTTTTTGTCCATCCCATATTTTGTGTTTTATATGGGTTTTAGTGGTTTTTGTACAAAATTTCACGTTAAAAAAAAATTTGAATAACTTTTTTGTTTGTGAAACAATTTAAATGAAATCTTTTTCTCATAATATGCATTTGCTAATACAACTTTTAGAGTATTGAAAATTTTCTAGCTTGCATAGTTAAAAATATATGTATTTTTAAATATTCACAATAAAAAAAAATTTTAATTTAATTTTTTTTTATTAAAAACCTATTTGATAAGGTAAAACATTTTCCATAATCTAGATTGTTGCAAAAGGTATCAAGATAATGCTGTAAAAATTTCATGTTTCTATCTCTTATATTTCAAAAGTTATTCAAACTTTAGTGTAACAAAACACAGAAAAAAAGATTTGCGGCAAATGGCATTTAAAGTTTTTATTACATAAATCAATGAAAATCTGCCTTTTTACCTTCTAAAATTCGCCTGCTCTGTAGGTTTTTCCCTATGTTATATCCCTTACACTATAATTGCCTATGTTTATAAATCACACAATGTAAATAACAAACATTTATGATATAAGGAAGAGTAAAGATCAGCTCTAAAAACGACAAAAATCGAGTAAACCGATTGTTTAAATAAATAACAGCAAAAAACCCACCAAAAATGCTCAAAACAGCTTGAAATTTTGTACACATACTTTTAATTACATGAACTTTTTTTTTCAAAATTTGTGGAAAATCGGTCTTTGAAGGGCTCGGATCCCCTTAAGAGTAACTTGTTTTCAACACCTATACAAATGAAAAGCTACAATAAATTATCAATATATTGCTGACATTATCTTTGGTCGAATTGGGAACTGGCACTTTATTTGATATACGATGCAGTATAGTGCAGTGGCGGCTCCTTGTGATGTTGTTTGGTTGCACAACCACCAATAAAGAAAACATATAATTAATCACACTAATATTTCTTTAAATATCAGTGCAATATCAACCTCATTTCAATCCAAAATTTACGGCCAAAAATGTCCGCAAACTGTTGAAAAGCCGAAGAACATCGACCCAACCTTCGCGCGCAGCGTCTGGGAATGCACTGCTTCTGCAACCAGAGTCTTATGCAGTTATTAGCATTGAAACTGATGGGGGATTTGTAACTAACGAGTTGCTATGGAAACTCGCACAAAGCCTTCACCGGGCTTTACAAAAGCTCTGCAACACTCCACCGGGGCGCTAGGTGTTTGCCATCCAGAATGCCTTGATGTTCATGTTTCATGTTTCATATTTCATGTTTTGTTTAGTGAATAATGCAAGACATTTTGAGGTTATGTGTTGTTAGTTTTGTTCTCGTATTTTGGCTAGCTGTGTTTGTTGTGTATTTGTTTTACATTGTGTTGATATATTTTAGTGTTTGTGTCTTTAGTCTGGATTCCATTACAATAGTGCTTTTAAAGCTTTTTACATTATTCTTCATAAGTTGTAGCAATTTGAGTGGGCCTAGACAGAGAGTGTAGTGTGTAGTGTTGATTAGACGCCAATCAAAAACTGTTAATATTCTTTTCATAATTAATATTCGTGCCGTTCGTGATTTAATGATAGGCCAAAAACAAAATGTTTGAACCCATTACCACAAATCTATTTTCAAACATCCATACAATTCAAATAATAGTTTTTCAACAAAAAAACATAGGTTAAGTTCCTAAATAGGATATGGGGCGAGTTCATAAATCCGATTAAGTTAATGTTATGTTCAGGTTATGTTTATTATAAAATTAAAATTCTGTTATTTTTACATCCATATTTAAGCAGTAATTAGGCCTAGGCCTACTCTATTTAACTTAAAAACGTACAATACCACGTGTAATTCCTCATCTAAAATAATGTGTTAAATTGCGTTTATATTCCATACACCACAGAACCCCCGGTAATTCTCTCCACATAATTGCAACCACCAAGTTAATAACTCACCAGCCGCCACTGGTATAGTGTATGGCCTGGAACACAGACAGAGTTTTCGTCCGCCACGGATTATTTGACAGTCCCGTTCGTCGCCTTTATTTCAACAGTGGCGCGAAGGAAAGTATTAGAGAATACACATTGGTCAGGAAAAAACGATCCGTTTATTTACAGCTGGTCGTAGCCGTTCAGTCGCTCGCTGCCACTACAATCGACGGCTTTTCACGGTCTCCGCCTAAACAGTGACGAACGTGACAAAATACACGCCAATTTTCCTTATTTTTAGTATCTTTGTAGAATACTATCCTTCAGCCGCGTGTCAAATGATGAAACAGAAATTCTTAAATAACTGAAAAATGTTTCTTGTTCCAAAAATCAGGAAACAAATAGTGTAGAATGCTCCAAAATCTTCTCTTCTTTTATTTATTGATCGTATTGAAACAAATCTTTCAGTTCAGTTTCAGAATCTTTATATTTTAACTAGGGGAGACCCCTGCGTGCTCCGCACGCCAACCCCCAATGGTACCTTCTAAAAACATATATAATTAAAGGTGTAGTATTAATAATAACCTCAAAACTAAGATGGTAAATATTGTTAAATGTTCAAACCAAATTATTTCTTATATTTTATAACAGCAGTTAATAATGGTTAAAAGAACCAGCAAGGCTCAGGTTTACACTTTAAAACCCTAACCTTAAAGGTGGAAATACAAAAATAATTGCTTCAAATTTTAAAATCAGCTGTTAATGGAAATATTAAAGCAGCTATGTTATCTGTTATTTTATTCAATTGGTTACTATGGTATTAAATGTAAATACATGTGTTGATTTATCATTCTAGACATAACCTAAGATTTTTTCCAACTAAATTTACAAATATATTGAAATAAAAAAAAGTTTTTACCGAAATTAATTATAGCCTATGTTACTCAGGGATAGTGTAGCTTTTTATTAGTAAAACTATTTTTTCAATCGGTTCAGTAGAGCCAGAGATTACCCCCTACATACAAACAAACAAACAAACAAACAAACAAACAAACAAACTTTACCTCTTTATAATATTAGTATAGATAAAATTAGTAAAAGTTAAACTGCTTGTTGTACGCTGAACAAGTAGTGAAGAGTGAGGACAATAGACATGAACTCTGGTCACTGACAAAACTTACAAGCATGGGGTGATTGTTAGAATTTTACATCTCAGCTGTCGTTTTATTCAAATGCAAAAATTTTAAATATCCAAATTTCCATGAAAATGTACTATTCCCTTAAAATATATGTGTGTATTAGCTAGTAGTGATTAGCATTAAGATATGAACATTAATTGGTGAGTATTCCCGCAGCAAAGTTGATTAAAAATTTCAATATTAAAGAAAGTCAGAAAACAAATATTACACTCAGTAGTATAACTAAAAATAAAAACAAAGTATTCTTGTCGAAATTTTGATTAACCAAGTATGTTTAAAGTTATTAATCAAAAAAGTATAAAAAAATTCAAATTGAAGAAAAATTGTAAACGGGGGTTTTCTGAAGGAGCAAGTAATAAATCAATAATAATTATGTAATAAAATGTACTTAGGAAAAGTTCAGTAATAAGAAATAATTAGATTTAGTTGCTTTACACAATGGAAAGGTGTGAAATCATACGAGTGGAATAACTTAAGAACTAAGCCGCGTAGAAATGTGATTGACATTCGTATATGCGTCATGAACTATAAACTACGATCTGTGAAAGTTTGAATGTTGAAAAGATAGTGGTTTAGGAGATGTGAACATTTTGGAAAAAATTTACAGTAATGGGCAGTTTGTCATGTCCGAACGAAAAGTCTGGTGGTCAGCTTCGGTGGACGTCACGTGACGCGGAGGGATACGAGTGTTGATAAAATGTTGTAGAATTGGTTCCAAAAGTGACAATTTAAAACTATAAACTGTAAAAATATTTAAATAAACTAAAAACTAATCGATATATAAAAAGACTTTGGTGTAAAATAAAAAATTTAAGAATCACTAATTTGTTACACGAGTTCGCAAAATGTACATCGGCCGGGCGGGCATAAGTATGGCAGGTCGAGGCAGCACGGGAGAGAATTGTTTAAGACAGTATACGGTCTACATCACTTTGTAACGAATTTTGCTAAAATTTTGCCCTAAGTAAGGGAATAGAATTGACTTATAGTTTTCTTTAAAGTAGGCTACTTCGTAATTCACGACAACGGAACGATCCTGAGGGTCTTGGCAGAAATCGAAGGCGATCGAGGGACGAAACCCGTACTCTCACCACACTTTCCGTGAACATTCAGGAAGACTTGGAAGGACGCACAAAAGACGTCTCAAGGTATCCAGAGTCGATTATTATTATTTTTATAATTGCTTTTCTTGTATGTATTTTTTATTTAAAAAAAAGAAAAAAGAAACTTTGCTTAATTCATGTAATTACTTGGGTAAAAATTAAACTAAAACTTTTTCTAAGACTAATTAATAATGGTAAATATTCTAAAACTTATAAATAATAAAATAAAATTGTATACCGTGGGATACTCACCTTTTCTCATTTAGAATTTCAAATTTTGTATGTATTATGTGCAGCCTAGTAATCAATTGTGTCAAGAATTATTGTATATACTTATGAAAAGAGACTATTCAATTTTTGGTATTAATTATTGGAGAAGAGTTGAATTTTTTTATGTTAAATAAATGTTAAATATCAAGGAGATATTATTTGTTACTCAGAAAACGAGAATATTATTGAAAAATTAACCTTTGGGCATTTCCAAATGTATAGTGTGTAAATTGCTAAAATAAATAAAATTAGCAAAAATAAAAGAAGTAATTTGAATATCTTCAATACAAATAAGATCAAGTGCTCAGATCTTATGCATAAAACTTTATTTCCAGTAAATCGTTGTTTTGATTGTGAAACAAAGACACGCCCTGTAGAAAGGGAGTTCAAAGTAATTTAAAAAGAGAACATTATACTTTCTGAGCTAAAGTCGGTAGGACTAAAAAGAATTACATTTTTTATATACAAATATATATACACTTAAAAAGAATCAGAGCCCCAACCGCACAATTTAAATTTTATGAGCGGCGACACAGCGGACAAAAAACGCCGTGTGTGTTCCAACCCTATGGGGTTAGAGGCAGCGCACGGACATATTTGGCGGGGGATGAGTCATGGTTGTTATCTTAAATTATTCTAAAATAGGCCTGAATCACAATTAGAAGTGGGAAATTATACATACTTATACAACTTTAAAGTAATTTTGGGAAGCCTAAAACGTGTTATTTTGTATCTTAATTTTTAAAAGTTTTCCATACCCCTCCCCCTCCCCGTTGTTGTAACCCTCACTATAGGTCGTCCTGGTTACACTAAAAATTCGGATAAAACTTCTGTTAGGATCTAAAGCTTGGTAACACATATTTGTTAGAGTAATTACCGTAGCAGCCAACTGCCTTTTTAGGTTAGATTAACAATCTAAAAGCAAACACAAACAAAAATCAATGAAAAATGCTTACTGTATTATAATTTCATTCAAACATCTGTTGTTACATATTATAACAATGATTTGTTTCAAAAACAATGATCCAAAACACGTTTATTTGCAACTAATTTGGCAAATTTAGAATCAGGTGATTATTCTTTGCAACTAACAGTTTTTTTAGGTTAGGTAAAAGCAAACCAAAGGCTTATTGTATAAGTCAAACATTTGGTGCTACGTAGCCTATTGTATCGTTTCCTTTAGTTGGTGATATCAAAATTTGTTTGAAATTTTGATTATTAATTATTTAAATATTAATAGTGAAATTACCACGCAGCTACGTATGGACAACCGCTCAATCGTAATTTCTTTGAAAATATCATAGTATCTGATTGCATTGGCTTTGCCATGGGTCGTCACCGTGGTTGATGGTGAGCCCCTAGTCCTGTAAAAAAGAAACAAATAATAACGAAATATCCAAAACAAGTTCGCAAAGACTTTAAATGAGTTCTGTACGTTCTCATTGAGTATTCAGTCCGTGTTCACCAAGAAAGGATTTTGCCAATTCCATATCTAACAATGAAAAGTTAAACACTTTATTTCTTCCAAACCGTTCTACAAAATCGAAATCTGGTATTCATGTAATAAGTTGACGTTAGTTTCTCATTTATGTAAGAATTTGTAACAGTTGTCTACGTTAACTTGAAAATAGTGGAAAAGCAAAAACGAAACACATTATTTCTTTATAAAATAAAGTACAATACCTTTTATTTCCTTTGTGGAAAGTTCTCCGAATCATTCAATCTAGTATTATAGGTTGATAAATTACCTCGTTAAAGATCCTTATCGTCAGTTCAGGCCAGGGCTCTATAACAAGGGCTATCCCGTTTCATTGACCTCGGCACTGTGCCGCCAGTCCCACTCTGACGTCACTGCGCTGTCAACTGCGAAGACTACTTGTGCGCGCTGTCGTTTAATCGCTGTTGTAAATCGAAGGAAAAACTTCAGTAAAATAAAACTTAACTAGTAGTTCTGTGAACAGTAGACCTCGCTCGTTTAAATAACAAATGTGGTTTTGAGCTTAGGTTAAAATAGAGTGCCAGAAAGGAAAAAGCACAAGGTTTAGCCAGTGAAACATTATTTTGTAATTCCGCGATTCTGGGGTTTCTAGTTCTTATTTTTCTCTTTTCTAGAGCTTTAACTGCTAAAGATTTTCTTTTAGAGGCATTGAGTTTTATTTAGGTTAATAATGCGTAATGCGTAAGGTAGCTAAAAATA
>JAGFPH010024491.1:0-11343 GCA_018207615.1 Philaenus spumarius
CCAGCGTTTCCAGAGTTGTTGAGAAAAGCGTTGAATTAATTGCCATTGTTTTAAGCGGTTTTGCGTAATCTGTGAATAGTTTTCTTCAGGAAGAGATAGTAAAGGTTCTCCAATTAGAAAATGGCCTGGCGATAAAGCGGACAGATCATTTGGATCGCTGGACAGTGGCGTTAAGGGTCTAGAATTTAAAATGGCTTCTACTTTAGTAGTTAAAGTTACGAAGTCCATTAAATATAAACGATGCTCACCTACCATGCGCGTGAGATGGTGTTTAGCGCTTTTAACAGCGCTTTCCCAAAGACCACCCTGATGAGGGGCAGAGGGAGGCAAAAAATGGAATTTAATGTTGTATTCTGTACAGAAGCGATTTACATTTTCTTTGGATTGTCTGAGCATTTTTGTCATTAAGATGTTCAATTTGGAAGTGGCGCCCGTGAAATTAGTTCCGCAATCGGAAAAAATATCTGAACATAACCCTCTGCGGGATGTAAACCTTGTGAGAACATCTATATAAGCTTCCGTGGTTAAGTCCATTGCTACTTCCAAATGAACTGCTTTGGTTACAAAACATATAAAAATGCATAAGTACACTTTCACTGTTTCTGCTCGACGTAACGTGTGAATTTTTACTAAAAAAGGACCGGCAAAATCTACTCCTGTTTTTTGAAAGGGTCTTGTGGGTACTAGTCTGTCTTTAGGTAAATCTCCCATTGAAGGAAATACGTTAACAGGTTTTGTTCGAAAACAGGTGATGCATCTATGAACACACGAGCGAATTACGCTACGAGCTGACAGGATCCAAAATTTTTGACTAAGGAGTGATTGCAGGAGTTGTGGTCCAGCGTGTAAGTGTTTTAAGTGGTAATGATTTATGATTAAATTTGTAACATGGTGTTTTTTAGGAAGCAACATAGGATGTTTTGCATTATAACTGGCTGCAGAGTGTTTTATTCTTCCGCCTACTCGTAGGATTTTTTCCTTATCAACAAAGGGCGAAAGGCGTTGTAGGTTTAATGGGCAAGGTTTGTCCTTTTGTATATGTTGAATTTCAGTTGCGAAATGACGTTGTTGAATTAATTTAATAATATTAATTTCTGCTGCGTTGAGTTCATTTAATGATAGCGATCCACTAAGCCTTGATTCGTTTTTACAATTGTGGATGAATCTTAGTATATATGCGAATGCACGTTTAAAAGTCGTCCAGTTTGAGTACTTGCTGAGCAGGTCCCACTCACATGAATATGATGTAATACCTATGTGGAGGGGGTTGGAACGAATTTCAGGAAGAATGTCCACCACTGGATTTAGTGGTATTGGCCATTCATGGTCGGAAAGTTGTAGCCATTGAGGCCCAGTCCACCATAATGGGTGACTTATAAGAGCGTGTGAGGAGATGGGTCGCGTGGCACAATCAGCAGGATTGTGACAGGTGGGGATGTGAGACCACTTTTCAGGCGAAACCCAATCTTGGATTTGCGAGACCCTATTAGCGACCTAGACCTTTAATTTGTAGGAAGGTGATTTGATCCACGCTAAAGTAATAGTTGAATCAGACCAGCAGCGGATTAAATTAATTTTGTAGAATGGCGAGATTAAATTAGCGGAATATTGTATTAGTTTAGCGAGTAAATGAGCTCCAGACAGCTCTAAGCGAGGTAGGGATATGCGCTTTAGTGGTGCGACTTTAGACTTTGCGATCACAATATGAGTTTTAATTATGTTTTTATCATCGATAGTGCGCAGGTAGACTACAGCAGAGTAATCTTGTTCAGAGGCATCACAAAAACCATGTAGTTGAATGTTAGAAGCGATGCTTAAATTAATGCAGCGAGGTATTTTTAATTCTTGTAGATTAGGTAAATCGTTAATAAATGTTTGCCAAGTACTTATAATGTTGTCTGGTACGATTTCATCCCAGGAAACACCAATTGTCCACAAGAGTTGTATTATGCATTTTGCGTGAAATATGATAGGAGTTAACCAACTGCATGGGTCGTATAATCGTGCAATGACAGATAAAATACAGCGTTTAGTGTAGCGATGTTCAGTAATTTGTATTGTGTACAAAAATTCGTCTGTTGTAGGTGTCCATTTTAAGCCTAAAATGGAGAAAAGCGGTTCATCCTCCGATTTGAAATATATTGGCATTTCACGATGTGCTTCTGGCACAGACTGTAATAGCTCAGAAGAGTTTGACGTCCATTTCCTTAATTGAAATTGACCTTTAGAAAGTAAACTGATAAGCTCTTGTTGTAATGTTAAAGCGAAAGTCAAACCATAGGATCCCGTAACAATGTCATCAACGTAAATATTGTTTGTTATTATTTCGGAAGCGAGCGGATATTGTTGACCTTCGTCGTAGACCAATTGATGGAGTGTTCTTATGGCTAAATAAGGTGCAGTTTTAAAACCATAAGTAACTGTGCTTAATTTGTAGATTAACAAAGGTTGCGATTCATGGTTTCTCCATAAAATTAATTGATAATTCTGATCCGTAGGCATAATTTTTATTTGTCTGTACATCTGCCGTATGTCACACGAAAACACTATATTATGTCTACGGAATTGAAATATAATATCACAAATATTATTTTGTAATTTAGGACCACAATGTAGTGTATCGTTACCGATAAGCCATTGTTAGATTTAGCACTAGCGTCAAAAACAACTCTAATTTTAGAGGAAGAACTGTGTTCTTTCCAGGCTGCGTGATGCGGAAGGAAATAATGGTTATTTTTCAAAACTGTTTCGTCAGCAAGTGTCATATGACCAGAATTTAAATAGTCATTCATGAAATCTTTATAAGCGGTTTTCATTGTAGGATGTGCGTTTAATTTTTTCTCTAAAAGTAGAAAACGTCTTTTTGCAATGTCAAAAGACTTACCTAAAGAGTGCGGATTAATTTTAAATGGAAGTGCGGTAATATATCTACCGTCAGAGTCGCGTTGTATATGTGAAACATAATGATTTTCACACTCGATGTTCTCCATATCTTCTTGTTTTGTTTGTAATGGAGGTTCCTCATTTATCCAAAATTGTTGCAGAATTTTATTTAAATCAATGTCATTAGTTGACAACATAGCAATAGTTGTAGACACCGCGGATTTTACACCAACTGAGCCAATTAAAGCATAACCAAAAATAGTTTCTATAGCAGTGGGTAGATTTGTGCCTAAATGGATTTTATTTCCAGTGACTGTATGCCCGTACAAGTCAGCGCCTATTAAAAGGTCAATGTTTTGCGGGTTGTTAAAATGTGAATCAGCTAGTTTCAAGTATTTTATTTTATTTGTTAAGTCCGAAGATTTTTCAAATTTTGGAAGTTCAGAAGTTATTTTTTCTAAAACAATAGCGTTGTGGTTTTCTATCAATGTAGAACCGTCAATAGAAAATATATTTATTTTGGCTAAGCCTTTGACCGAAGTACAAACATTAGAAATTCCATTTAAAGTGATAATTGAAGGTTTAATGTAAATGCCTAAATCTATAGCACATTGTGCTGTCAATAACGTACTTTGACTTCCAGAATCGATGACAGCTGTAATAATTTGTGACCGACCTTTGTTACCTTTAAGTAAAACTCTAACGGTAGCCAAAATGGTTATTGACTCGTGTATATCGGAATGAGATATGTTAGAGAGACTAGCAAGGTTTTTGTTAGGATTTCTATGTGTACTCGGTAAATAATCGTGTTGTTTATATTGCGGTGGAAGGTACAATTTTCTGTTGCCTAGTCAGGAAGATTGAGGATTAATATCTCGTTTGTGTTCGGAACAGGATATGACCTTTATATGTAACAGTGTATGATGACGTTTCCCGCATAACTGACAGTTCTGTGTCGATTTGCAATAACTCGTAGAGTGTTTATTGCTAAGACAATTTTTACAATATTGTTTGTTTGCGATAAAATCTAATCTTTTGTTTGGAGTTAGGTTTTTAAAGTCGTTACATTTGTAAATGGTATGCGAATCTCCTTCACAATATTGACATTTAAGAGTATAAGCGGCACTTACATGATATACATGACGAAGCGGTTTATTTTGTTTTAAATTGGGTGGTTGCGAGAAATTAGCTTTCGAAGTAGTATTTGGTTTTGATGGACCAGAAACTGTTGATAAAGCATCTTCGAGGTGAATACATTCGGTTTTAAGAAATTTCATAAGTTCATCAATAGTCGGCATGCAATGAAATGAAGTGCGTTTGTCCTCAAAACGTTTTCTAGTTTCGCTATCTAATTTCTTAAGAAGAAGCGTTAACAGTGTTAATTCATGTCTGACGTCATAATTTAGAAGCTTCAGAGCCTGTGAATTTTCTGAATAAAGATCTAAAAAATTGTGAATATTTTTCAAAGAGTTATGGGTAATGTGAGGTAAATCTATTATTTCATTTATGTGAAAGCTAATTAAGCGTCTAGGATTTTGATATCTTTCAACCAGAGTGTCCCAAGCTAATTTATAATTCAGTGGGCTGATTGGTAATCCTTTCACAATATTTAATGCTTCCCCAGATAAACAAGATAATAAATAGTTAAACTTTTCAGTAGGAGCTAAGGAAATGTTTTGTTGTATAGTAGAATCGAACATATGGTAAAAATTTGTCCATTGTGACAAATTGCCATCGAAATTAGGGAGCGTCAGGCGAGGTAATTTTATTGAAATTTTACGAGTTTCCACTTGAGAACTCTCAGAAGTATTTAACTCCGTTTCAGTTGAACCGGGTTGTACAAGTAAGAGTTTAATGTTTGATTTTGCTGTGATTGCTACTTCAGAAATATTGTCTTGAATCTCAAGGACATCTTCCAGTTTATACTCAGCCGTATTTTCATCCGAAGCTAACCGATCTATTAGATTGTCAAAATCTGTAAGTTTTTTAACAATAATATCACGATATTCAGACAATTTCCGTGAGTATTGTGGAGGCAAATTTTCTGCCGTATAATCATTTGCGATAGTTTGAATTGAATCACAGATTTTTTTTATTCTACCAACGATTATATCCGATTGACGGATAAAGGCGGTGTAGCGCATTTTGAATTTTAAGATTAAATCTTACAGTAGGCCTAACTAGTAAGATTAAGTAATACAATGTTTGAGATAGGTAGTCAATGTAAATATTTTGTTGATCAAAATATTTTGTTTCGAAGAGACACATAAACTTGTGTCAAAGGTTTTGTTGATATAGCGATAGCGGAGTACCGAAAGCGACAAGCACGAGAATGTGTGGTAAAGATGTAAGTTACGTATATTTGACAAAATGATCTTCTTTAGCGCATGTCACGTGATCGTATTTCATTGGGCAAAGAATTATTGCGCATGCGTAATCTATGTATTATATAATGGAGACCTTAGCTTTAGTCAAATTCCAAGATGGCGCAATGACGCCATAGAAATATAAAATAAGTAATTCTTGAACAAAGATATGATTTGTAAGGTTACTATTTTGATTTGGGTGACTTTATCATGTAAGGTTATTATTATTATATGGAGGTGTGTGGTTCATAATTTCTAAACCATGTATGGTTTGTCTTATTTGGGGGCTCCACCAGATTCGATTTACGAATCAATCTATGCTTGGCTTGAGAGGTCTGACTCCTAACTAATTGGTTGAAATAACTTCAGAGACGTTTGATGGTTTGAATTAAATGTATAATTGATAATAAGATATTGTACATGACATATGATTAATTTAATGACTACACCTTTTCTACATTAATAACATTTAGAATTTTTTTAAATTGATTTATTGAAAAAAAAAACTTGAATTAACATGATACTTAATTATTGAAATTTGTTCTTAAGAAATGTACAAATTATTAATATACAATTTCTTAATGTTTAATTTCTCAAATCGTCTCTTCCTCTAAACTTTACTTCATAATAAGTTGCTGAATCTACTAAACTAATTTTACCAGGATATTTTGATAATTATTATTCGTAATCTATAATGTTGTTAAGGGAGTCTGTACTATTCAATTACTATGCAGGCTCCTTAATATTTAATATATATAACTTATCCTTTATTAAAATAGGCTAACAACTAAACATTGTATAAAATATTTGAAATTAAAAGTTTGATAATTAAGTTGACATAATTCCTTACTTTAAAACCTTATCCTAAACAGCAGTTTCTAACCTTTTTAATTGAATCGGAATCTCCTTTCAATTGCTTATTAGATATTATTAAATCCTTGGCAGCTAATTTTCTATAAGGAAGACCCGACCAAATTGCTTAGTTATTGTTGCTCTAAAGCCATGAATTTATTTTATTACATTTATATTATTCCATTTAAAATTTGTTTATGATTTTATTTTAATTATCTGGATATGATTTTGATTTGATTTAATTTGCTTAACCTCGAGATCTGTCTTAACATAAATTGAAAATTTTAAATTACTTACATATTTGGCGATTTTCCCTTTTACTCACTTTTAAACTGATACTATATATTTTATTGATTATTTTATTTAACACTTTATTGATATTCATTTATCTATATTCGCACATTCACTGAACACTATTTATCCACTGGTTCCTGCGATGCCTTTTGAAATTGGTGATTGATTTTAAACTGATTGATGATTTTCACTTAGTGAGTTCGACTTGATGATTGACTCTTATTTGATGATTGATTTTAAATTATTTTTGTATTTTAAGGTAAAATGTACTTAGTCTTTTTATAGCGGGTTTTAGGTTGAAATATACATTGTGGTGTGAAGCGGGCTTTTAGGTCTTGCCCGTTCAAAAGATGTTAGGAGAAGACCCCGCTTTTCTCGCTCTTTCCCTACTCCTCCTACCGCGTCCTTTTGAAAAACCGTTTGTCATTGGCTAAAGATTTTTCACTCATCTCCCTATTGGACTTTCATTTTTCTAAAAATTTGTCTATCTGTAAATTCTTGTAAAAGCATTCTCATGATATTCTGCATTGTTCGCTAAAGCTATGTGAAATGCAATATGATTCTTTTCACTTGTTTCAGAGCAAGTTGTTCTAATGCTGCTGACTTGATTAAAATGTCTGGGAACGTAACCTAATAGTTTACACGTGTGTTACTAGTATCAGCTGTAATCTTTTAACTGTGTCCAGAGCAAAGATTTCTTCTTAACTAACTTAGGCCTACTTTGAATCTTAGAATCATTCTATAATTTGTTTTATTTTAATTATTTTAGACTTTGGGAATATTGGTGTCTACCAATATATCCGTTACAGATTATACTGTAAAATCCTAGCGTGGAACAAATAAGATAATTACTCTTATATATCCGGCCGGAGGGGCCAAAAATATGTTCGGGATTTAATGAAATTTATAAACTCTAATAAAGAAAATTGTTGAAGCAATGTAATCAAGTTAGGATAATTACAATTACATACAAAATATTGTAGAACCGAGGGACCAATCCAGATTATTGACACTGGATAATACTATAGATTCGAATAGTTGAAATATAAGTGTTTATCTATGTTAAACTAAAATGTAAGTCTGGCGTACCTTGAGATCGCTGGAGCGGTGTGGAAGTCCTGGCCAAGCGTGCACGCTGGTTGCAGTTGATGGTTGATGGTTTGAAGAAAATGTCCACGCACTACAGTTACATACACTTATCACAACACATAGATAAACACATTTACTAAATATTCGGTTTATTATAATGTCAGGTTTAGAGTCTTTGTTCAAGATGGCGGAAGGCCACGCGAGCTAAGCGGTTAAAGTTTATAGCGAGAACACTACGAACCGTAGTTCTGGTGAGCGGCGAAATCAGACTGAATTACTAGAATTAGTCGAATTAGTAAACTAATCGTTATAGTGTTGCCAACGTCCTTAAGATTTAAAGACGGTGGTTCTTTACTAAAAACGATTGTGGCGAGAGCGGCGGTAATAAAAAACTGGTGCGTCATGGACGGCATCCAATCTAAGACAGACTGTAGGTAGGGATGTGCGGGGGTAAAACATGGCGGTTTTTAGCGGGAACTCTTCCGGACAGGCATGAGAGCAGTATATTTGTTTAAGATAATATTGTAGTAGTTGGTAAGCAGATTTTACTAAACATAGCGGCGCCCTTGAAACAGTGTTTCAATAGGTGAAAATAATTTATGATGGTAGGAAAGGAAAGGCTTAAATCTTGAAGCAAATAGGTAGGAAAAACGAGAACTGAAGTAGGAGTTGGGTGCCCGGCGGAAGGGTTTAGGTGGAAGAGAAAGGGTTGAAGTTTGTTTTTATGTAGATGGTTTTATATGGTTAGTTATAAAGAGGAAGTTTGAAAACTTTAACTGCGGGTCGCTTGAGCGTTCCTGACGCAGTTTTAACTTTTACAACTCTTACGGTGCCATCTTTACCAGGGTGTGTTTCTAAAATGCGTCCCAATGGCCAAGCGAGTGGACGGGTTTGATGGTTATGTATTAGAACTAAATCTCCTACTGATAGATTTTCAGAAGGAGTTGAACCCTTCAGTCTCTGGTTTAAAGTATAGAGATATTCTGTACGCCAGCGTTTCCAGAGTTGTTGAGAAAAGCGTTGAATTAATTGCCATTGTTTTAAGCGGTTTTGCGTAATCTGTGAATAGTTTTCTTCAGGAAGAGATAGTAAAGGTTCTCCAATTAGAAAATGGCCTGGCGATAAAGCGGACAGATCATTTGGATCGCTGGACAGTGGCGTTAAGGGTCTAGAATTTAAAATGGCTTCTACTTTAGTAGTTAAAGTTACGAAGTCCATTAAATATAAACGATGCTCACCTACCATGCGCGTGAGATGGTGTTTAGCGCTTTTAACAGCGCTTTCCCAAAGACCACCCTGATGAGGGGCAGAGGGAGGCAAAAAATGGAATTTAATGTTGTATTCTGTACAGAAGCGATTTACATTTTCTTTGGATTGTCTGAGCATTTTTGTCATTAAGATGTTCAATTTGGAAGTGGCGCCCGTGAAATTAGTTCCGCAATCGGAAAAAATATCTGAACATAACCCTCTGCGGGATGTAAACCTTGTGAGAACATCTATATAAGCTTCCGTGGTTAAGTCCATTGCTACTTCCAAATGAACTGCTTTGGTTACAAAACATATAAAAATGCATAAGTACACTTTCACTGTTTCTGCTCGACGTAACGTGTGAATTTTTACTAAAAAAGGACCGGCAAAATCTACTCCTGTTTTTTGAAAGGGTCTTGTGGGTACTAGTCTGTCTTTAGGTAAATCTCCCATTGAAGGAAATACGTTAACAGGTTTTGTTCGAAAACAGGTGATGCATCTATGAACACACGAGCGAATTACGCTACGAGCTGACAGGATCCAAAATTTTTGACTAAGGAGTGATTGCAGGAGTTGTGGTCCAGCGTGTAAGTGTTTTAAGTGGTAATGATTTATGATTAAATTTGTAACATGGTGTTTTTTAGGAAGCAACATAGGATGTTTTGCATTATAACTGGCTGCAGAGTGTTTTATTCTTCCGCCTACTCGTAGGATTTTTTCCTTATCAACAAAGGGCGAAAGGCGTTGTAGGTTTAATGGGCAAGGTTTGTCCTTTTGTATATGTTGAATTTCAGTTGCGAAATGACGTTGTTGAATTAATTTAATAATATTAATTTCTGCTGCGTTGAGTTCATTTAATGATAGCGATCCACTAAGCCTTGATTCGTTTTTACAATTGTGGATGAATCTTAGTATATATGCGAATGCACGTTTAAAAGTCGTCCAGTTTGAGTACTTGCTGAGCAGGTCCCACTCACATGAATATGATGTAATACCTATGTGGAGGGGGTTGGAACGAATTTCAGGAAGAATGTCCACCACTGGATTTAGTGGTATTGGCCATTCATGGTCGGAAAGTTGTAGCCATTGAGGCCCAGTCCACCATAATGGGTGACTTATAAGAGCGTGTGAGGAGATGGGTCGCGTGGCACAATCAGCAGGATTGTGACAGGTGGGGATGTGAGACCACTTTTCAGGCGAAACCCAATCTTGGATTTGCGAGACCCTATTAGCGACCTAGACCTTTAATTTGTAGGAAGGTGATTTGATCCACGCTAAAGTAATAGTTGAATCAGACCAGCAGCGGATTAAATTAATTTTGTAGAATGGCGAGATTAAATTAGCGGAATATTGTATTAGTTTAGCGAGTAAATGAGCTCCAGACAGCTCTAAGCGAGGTAGGGATATGCGCTTTAGTGGTGCGACTTTAGACTTTGCGATCACAATATGAGTTTTAATTATGTTTTTATCATCGATAGTGCGCAGGTAGACTACAGCAGAGTAATCTTGTTCAGAGGCATCACAAAAACCATGTAGTTGAATGTTAGAAGCGATGCTTAAATTAATGCAGCGAGGTATTTTTAATTCTTGTAGATTAGGTAAATCGTTAATAAATGTTTGCCAAGTACTTATAATGTTGTCTGGTACGATTTCATCCCAGGAAACACCAATTGTCCACAAGAGTTGTATTATGCATTTTGCGTGAAATATGATAGGAGTTAACCAACTGCATGGGTCGTATAATCGTGCAATGACAGATAAAATACAGCGTTTAGTGTAGCGATGTTCAGTAATTTGTATTGTGTACAAAAATTCGTCTGTTGTAGGTGTCCATTTTAAGCCTAAAATGGAGAAAAGCGGTTCATCCTCCGATTTGAAATATATTGGCATTTCACGATGTGCTTCTGGCACAGACTGTAATAGCTCAGAAGAGTTTGACGTCCATTTCCTTAATTGAAATTGACCTTTAGAAAGTAAACTGATAAGCTCTTGTTGTAATGTTAAAGCGAAAGTCAAACCATAGGATCCCGTAACAATGTCATCAACGTAAATATTGTTTGTTATTATTTCGGAAGCGAGCGGATATTGTTGACCTTCGTCGTAGACCAATTGATGGAGTGTTCTTATGGCTAAATAAGGTGCAGTTTTAAAACCATAAGTAACTGTGCTTAATTTGTAGATTAACAAAGGTTGCGATTCATGGTTTCTCCATAAAATTAATTGATAATTCTGATCCGTAGGCATAATTTTTATTTGTCTGTACATCTGCCGTATGTCACACGAAAACACTATATTATGTCTACGGAATTGAAATATAATATCACAAATATTATTTTGTAATTTAGGACCACAATGTAGTGTATCGTTACCGATAAGCCATTGTTAGATTTAGCACTAGCGTCAAAAACAACTCTAATTTTAGAGGAAGAACTGTGTTCTTTCCAGGCTGCGTGATGCGGAAGGAAATAATGGTTATTTTTCAAAACTGTTTCGTCAGCAAGTGTCATATGACCAGAATTTAAATAGTCATTCATGAAATCTTTATAAGCGGTTTTCATTGTAGGATGTGCGTTTAATTTTTTCTCTAAAAGTAGAAAACGTCTTTTTGCAA
>JAGFPH010024492.1:0-11341 GCA_018207615.1 Philaenus spumarius
CCCCCTCCCCCCTAGAAAATATCATATGGGCGCCCTGGCCACATATGATATGATTCACTTATTGGCCGTCTTTTATCATTTTGTTACGTAATACGTTGAACGTTTACAATGATTGTGTTTTGTATAAAAAGCGAACAGCCTTGGCAAGGTAAAGGAGACAGTAAAAGTAAACCAAACAAGAGCAAAGCACGCAAAAAGTGCATTTGAGGCGGAGGCACGGTTTGAACTGTGCACTTTGTGTAATGTAGCGCAATCGTTGCGACCACGCCCTCCACGACCCAACCTTGAGAACTGACCTAGATGTTGCCACGGGCTATAACAAAGTGTTCTTTTGTTCCCCCCGTTTAGCACACACGTTTAGGCACTCGCTGAAATGCATTCTTCGTCGAAATATGTAGTTGCGTAATGGAAGCATATGGAATGTTCATTGTCGAGTGTAAAACGGTCCTCACACGATCAGTTTAACTGCGCAGATAAAACTGCACAACTGTGTGAACTGTATGGGCTACTGTTGTTTCCTGTAGTATAGCCACAGTCTGCTGTGAGTGTATATTTTTTACAACTGTGCAAACCGTTCGATTAATTAAGCTAAGTGCGCAGTTTATCGGTCAAAGTAGAGTATCTCGTGCAGGTCAAAAATCTCCCAGAACTGCGCAGGTTCCTCAGTTTATCGCTCAGACGTGACGTCACACGTGATAAACTGTGCAGTTTAACTGATCGTGAGTAAGGCTCTGCGCAGTTAGCTCAGGTAATCGAACGGTTTGCACAGTCTTGTCCAGCCGTTTCTTGCCACGCATATAGGCTCTTTACCGTATCATTTACTCTTCTGCTGTCACCGTGCCAGGGCGGAAACAAAGAACAACTTCTGGATTTCATTGACGTGACCTGAAATAGAAAATTTCCCCTCCTTCTTTCAGCAAATTGCAATCGCAGGGCAAATAACTTCTTTGCCTTGCTCCAGCACCCACGGCGCATTTTCTTCCGCTTATTTTCTTCTTCAAGCAGCACGGCTGCAATTACGCAACACACTGCTGCTCTTTTTTTTCGGTTAATCAATGTTGAAAATATACATACTATGACTAAGTAGCCCACATACCACAGAGTTTACGCAATTGTGCAGTTTTATTAGCACAGATAAACTGATCGTGTGTGAGCCCTTAAGACGTTAATACGTAGAACTAGCTGGACGTTATACGTAGAATCAGATAATCCACCATGCGTTTTCTGAACAGTTATCATTATATCATTAAATCGTACAACTTTTATTACAAAAGCAATAGCTCGTGAGGTCCCAATATGAAAATAACAAACACAGAAATGCAGATACCGTCCGTTTTAATACTATTCGGGTTCTAACAAACCATAACAATGTCACACCTGTACAAAGTTTGCACTCAAATCAAAGATAAAAGTATTCCACACTAATAATGTTTTGCATTTGAGTTCAAAACAACCGTCTGGTATTTAATCGTTGAACGGCTTCCACGAGTATATCGTTCCGACACCTTTCTTAGTTATTGAAGACGGTTGCTCTGAGTATATAGTGATGTTAATTTACAGATATGTAACATTATTGGCATGGCAATTTTCTTTCTTTTCTCTGTGAATCAACTGATCTCTATTCCCTCTGAAATGATGAACACTACCAGGGCTCTGCACTGACGACGCAGCTTTTTTCTCTTAACGTCAAAGAATTCCTCGGGTTCTTTCACTATACGGTAAAAAGTATTCATTTAATAAAACTTATATACCTTCTTCATCGAACCGTAAGAGTGGTTTTCCAACAACTTGTCTCCACTCATGAACTTTCTTACACGACCTACTGTGGCAACTCCACAGAAACGTCATCTTCTTCCTCAAGACCCCCAAGCATCTATTACTGTTACAAATAAGTAAAAACTAAACAAAGTATACACCGCAGTGTTTCAAGCATCCATGGAAGAACTTCCTTTTTTATTAATTTGAAAATAATACCTCCAAAATCAGCGAAACTCAGCACTCACTACTTTTTTACTTCACTGATGGGTTGCTTCCCTTAATACTGAAAAATCTACCCTTGTGTTGCAGCTTATCTAAACGAGACCAAGCAGAAAGGCACTCCAATACGTTGTAGGTAGACCAACTCAGAAGTATTTTATTGGCGAATTTCCATAGGTTAATGAGCACCGATCATGAATGTTCTGGATTTTCATTAAAAATCATACATAGGCTATGTATTTTTGTGTTCCCACTCTTACAGTTGCAATTAACGGCCAATTTGGTCCAAACGTTGGTTTTTTAAATCGATCGGAAGCAAGCATATATCTTATTGAGATTTTTCGTACTAGATTGAAACTTTTTTGGGTTTCATCTAAAAAATAATAATATATGAGATTATTCTGCACATTTTTTTACACGACCTTATAGCCCGTCTGGTTTCCCCAAAATCGGCCAAAACGTAAAGTGCCCTGTTCAAACTCACGTAGGGATTTTACCGTAGGGACAGTTTCTGATTCTAGTTCGATGGCGGGGATGCGAACTCGCGAAGTTCATAATTCGAGGTCGCAAAGTCGAGGCAAAGCGAGTTTGTTCGCTGCGAGCGAAACGAAGTAGCGCGTGAGCCGGGGCTGGAAGCTGAGTTGGAAACAAATTCTATTAATATATTTCGTACACCCTTGCAGCTATTCAGCAACTTCATGAGTTGAACAATTTCCCAAATAGTTGGTTGAAACCCTAAAACATATATAGTAAACTCAATTTTGGAAATTCGCTCAACTCGCGTCAGCGGTTCAGATGCGAGATCAAATTATTTTAATTATTTATTAGTAAAGTTAGTACATCAAAATTTGACATCCACATTTTTCTGAAGGAGATGCAAGGTTAAGAACATCGGGTAATTTTTTAATTGAATTGTCCGGAAATAAGGACATACTTCAATTTGAAAAATAATCATAGTACAATATATTGGCAACTAAAAAAGTAGGCTAGGTTAGGCAAAATTTTAATCAGTTTGAGTTTTAAACGACATTTTTTCAGTCAAAGAATAGTGAACCACTGCAAATCCATCTTTTAATATATGTTTTTGTTACACCAAATCTTGTCTTCTTCGTTCTTCGGATAAATTTTGAATGATTTTATGCTGTTAAATTGATTTTGTTCCTTCAAGGCTCGACAGGAGTGAAAAATATTTCCAGCATTCATAGTGGCAGAGTATTAAGCACTAAAAGTATTAAGTTTGCTAGATTTTCATTCTTCCGCTAACAAATATAGGGCAGTTTCATGAAGGCGGGAAACAGAGGGTTTCAGACGTAACCCTGTCTGTAAAAATACTGAAATGTGCATACGTGACACTGTATGATTGTACTTTTTATTAAGCACAGCTTTCTCTCACACATTGAACATTAACGGATATATTATTTTTATAGCATTCCTCCGCGAGTAACCACCAGAGTGCAGGCTCAACACACAAACTCGGCGAGTACATGCTTTCCACAATAACGTGGATTTTTTCGTCATATATTATCCAAAATTATTGATATTACTTTTCTTTGAAAGGTAATTAGAATTCGAATGTGGTGATCTTTTTACAATTTTGATATTTGCATTATTGAATAGGAAAAAATCGCAAACTTTGATTTTGAGTTAAGTCAAAGAACAAATTCAGTTACAAGTAAATTTTAAAAACTAAAAGACATCCACATTCGGACTGTCCTACCTTTAAAATTACATAATCAGAATAATTTTCTGATCATTATTTACTCCAATAATCTTATTACCCGTTCAACATTGCTCTTATGGGAATTGAAATTCAAGATGGTGGCAGGGTCTACAGAACCCTAAGTAATAATAATTTGAATATGTGGAGCATTTAAACCTTACTAAATACCGTCTACAACAATACAAACCGCATTACAAATAAGAATGCTTTCTCTCCACCAAGTCTACGTTTTCAACTTGACAAGCCCTTTCACGATTTTTCTGACTGGACACAATTAAAATGTAATAACAAAACCAAAAAAGGCAAGCTTAAATCAACTGAATAGAAAATTATTAAAACTAGTCACCTTCTGTTGTATAACCGGCTTATATTGATTTGACAATCACGGCGTGAAGTGAACACCGCGGATGATATGAAACAGCGGCAGGAGGCGCACTATTAACAAAAGCATTGGCTCCAATATATAGCCTTGCGGAACAACCATGCCGAGTGTTTCGTAATGGCCTAAGCCTACGCCTTGCTCGACTGTGCAAATAAACTGCATTCATTATAATACATAATTGGTAATCATTGGAGGAAATCAATCGATGAATAACAACAATATAAAATCTACCTTCAGATTACCCACAGAATAAGTGAATCAAATGCTTTTATAGCAATATCTCGGATTGCAATTTATTATTTGAATGAAACATAGTTCAGTTGGTATTTCAATAAGCCACAATCAGGCTCTCATGTCATACATTAAAATTATACTATTACTGTTGACTTTTCACTTCATTATGCGTATAGGCACAAAATGAGGAAATTAAACGAACTAAAAATAATATTATCTGAGCAGTATCTAAGAAGTTATAATCAGTAAGTAACGACATTTACATGCAAGACATCGAAGGCAATATTTCCAAAAGAAGCACGATACAAGAAGGTACTTTCGAAAAAATGTAATGAATGCCTTTCATAATGAGTTATCATAAAATAGCCAAGTTTTAAAAGTGCAATATCAGAACACTTTGACTACTGTCAATTTCAGGATCATTTTATCCAAAAAGGGTATTGAATATTGAACCTCATTAATATGTTGTTTAGCCTCATCTTGGCCTACTGAAAATAAAATAAAGACAAATACCCTAACTAAAATGTTAACGCCTGTAATGTTTACAATTTAAAGATAATTGCAACTTTGCAGGTATACCAGTGTGATTCAATCCATAGCTGTACTTTACCTAGTAGTCTAAACAACAAAATGTTTAATTGTAGTAATGATTTTTGGAAATTTATATATATATTTTTAGGTCGTTGAACACGAAACTGAGATTTGCCAATTCCGTTTTAGCCAGGAAACATGTTTTATGTTATACCAAAAAACGTACATTTAGGACCTGTTTTTGCTTATAAATCGAAAACTATGTGTTTTTTTTTAGAAAAACTATATTTTTCTGAATTTTCTGTAGATGTAACCAATCAGCCTGAATCTTCGAAGAAGACAATGAGGAAAGAGAAATGAGGCGACCTTTTTATATTTTTTAAAGTCTATTTACTCTTTCATATTTAAGTTTTGTATTATATGAATTGGTAAGACCCCGTGAACAATCACAGGCAGATTAATTAGATGCACATCTTCAGAAATACATAGTTAAAAAACATTTAAACAACAGACTTTATCTTCACCTATCTAAATTATGCTGACGGGGATTTTTAACACGGTAATGTGTACAATTATTACAAGGATTATAAAACTTTAGGTCTGTTTGTTAAAAAAAATTATTTATATTCTTTATTGTAAATCTAAATACAGATAAAAATATTATCTTGTAATTGCTTTGTATTTCATAATAATAGATCAAATGATTTAGAAGTTATTAATACTAGCTGACCCGTGCGAAGCATTCGCATTCTAACTTACATAAATCCCACTTCATTAAAGTTCACACCGTATATTTAGTATCGCATAGTGCGTATATTAATAAAAATAGCAATGTAGTGGTGTAACAGCAGCTCTCCAGCTGGTTATTGTTATCATCAGTGTTGCCAACGCCAGGAAAATATTCCTACAACTTACTTGATCTTACATCGCTGTTACTTTCGGATTCTTTAATTCTTCTTTTTTTCGTACAATTGTATTTTGTATATTTTTCCGATGTAGCGGTTAAGGAAAGCTTTAAAATGTTGCCTCATTCATGCAATTTGATTAAGGAAGTTATGGCGTACCGACAAAAAAATGGCCTTGAGAAATAATATAAGTGATCATAATGAAGAAATTAATAATGGAATCAGTGTATATGTTATACGAGCATGTACAAATGTTTCCGAAGTTGAACGAATATTTAAATTTGCATTTTTCTTTAAATGAATAGGCCTATATTGATAATAAAAGGTTGTATTTATATTAATTTTACAACCTTAAAGCAAGTCTTATAACGTATTATAGCCTACATTAATAAACATTTTAAATAATCTACTTCACAAGACTTATACTATTGATTGAAGTTGTAAACATAACCTCAAAGTATAATCTATGCTAGATTTTGTTAAAGTATTACAGACGATGGGTGAAATCAGGTGTTATATTGTTACTCACGTACGTACGTATAGACGTTCACTCGATTTTATAGAAGTTGATATTCTTTTTCTTGATTTTGAAAGATTGACCTCTACGGCCATAAGCATTATTGTTATGTTCTTGCTCTTCGAAGACCGACCGCGTCACTGTAGCACTAATAGTGACGCGGTAGATCTCCGAAGAGCAAGAACATTCTATGTCTTAATACTACCTATCTACTATCTCACTATACCAATATACCGAACCGTAATGTTTGATAAATAATTTACTGTGTCCGCTTGCCGCTTATGGAATTAACTCCCGGAAGCAATAAAAGTTGGTTGACGGCCGAGTCCAGTTTAAAAACCCCTAACATCTTACTTTATAAATAAAGTGGAAGAATCATCCCAGTCGTAAGGTGAATAGGTTACAGATTTTTATGAATGTTTATAAGAAAGAGTATATATGTATTATATTTTGAAAGAATTTTAATTGAGAATATTGTCAAATATATTTTTCTTTTTAATTTATACACATAAATAAAATTGAAGAGTCTGCCGGTGATTTCAAAATATAAGTTATTTTCTAAGCTCATATGGTGTGTTTAGGTTATTCACACATTACAAAAACCTAAACAGACATTTATAAATGTTTTGTCCGTTTGCTTGTTTGTCCGGGCTAATCTGAGTAATTTCTGAACCGATTTTGACTAAACTTTCATTAACATGTAGAGGACTTTTCAAAAAATATTACTTTTAAACTAAATATGTACCTACAAATATATAATATAATACATATAATTTCTTTATGTGCCAATTATATATATATAAATATATTACATACTATTTAACATACAAATACGTAAATATTGGCTTATATAGAGTTAGTGTAGTGGAATAACAAAAAATAATAATAGGCAAGTTTTTCTGCAAAATCTCGGAATTTACACGTAAAGTTAAAATTGCTCCATGTTTTAAACGGTTGAAGATAATATCTTGAAATATCATATATATTCTTGAAGGAAATTTAACGCTCTACAACTTCCTTTGCCCACAACTTTTTCGTACGACGAAAGGCTGAAAAGTTGGCTAGCCAAATAGGCCAAAAATTTATTTTTCAAAAATAAGCGAAATTTGAGTGCGGATATCTCGAAAACTATGCGAGATAGCGAAAACACTCTTGGGGCACATTTTGTCAGCTTTAATTTTTTATAGAATGGTCTTATCGCTAAGACGCATAGTTTTCGAGACATAAGTAAAAACAGAAAAAGGGACCTTTAAGTGCTCCCCTGCACCCCGTTCAAATGCTATTATAAGTTCACAGTTTAGTTGATAGCATGGGCTTGCCGAGCTACTACCTGACCTAACTACATCGGCTCCTATTCACTACCAAATTGAATTATGAATCTCCTTGTCTCAGTGTTTAATTCAAGATCCAAATTTCTTTAGTTCAGTAACGTAAATCATGTTTAAATAAATCCTATTATGACGTTTCCAAATAACTACTTTAAATAAGTTTTATAAGGTTGATGTTTTTATGCGGGCTAGTAGAGTAAGATCTCCGTTTCAATAGCATAGACACGGCCTGCCCATGCTATCAACTAAACTGTGAAAGGAGTAGGGACGTTTAGTATGTTTACCTAGTAACTAGTCCAAACAATGTTCCAAAGTCGAAAATTGTGTTCCGTCCATTTCTCTCTCTACAACCTTCCGTTGACTGGACTATTGGAGCTGATCCACACATCAGTTCTCATCCCACTTTGTTTCCAAACATTGTTATTCCCGATATCTGTTTTTAATTCGCCATCAAGTGGAACAAGAAATTTATTTCCGCACGACATGAAAGCTGTTATAAAAACGTTCAATCTTCAAAGTGTTATTAGCAAGTGCGTGCGGACAGTAGTGTTGTAACCGCGGTCACGTTCCGGCCACGTCATTATTTATTTCCAAATAAGCGAAGGACCTCGGCTACTTTACGTTAGGAAAACAATGCATCGGTAAATGAGAAAGAAACGTTCTTGGGTCGAAAACATAACAAATTGCGAACGATTACATTGTCGAAAGTTGTTTTGTTATATTTAAGAACAGGTTCCCGTGAGAAATTTACTTAGTGTAAAAACGTAAAACCTTAAAGAGTTTCAAATTCTAGTAACAATGTTTGATTAGGTTAAAACTGAGAGAAACAAAGACTTATTGTGTTTTTACTAGTTTATATATAGGCTATATTTTTAAGTAGATAAAATTGACCTGTAACTATCACACGGAAAACACAACCATTCATTAAAGCTCTGTAAGGTTTTTTTAATCCCTAGGTGAATTTATCATGTAAGGTTGTTTTATTTGAGATTAACGTTTTCGGGAGATTACTGAGAGAACACTTTGCATATGTTCTGAATTTATAAAGGATCTTTTGAATTATAATATTTGCAAGTTTTGGGGCGTCCACCAGGTCCAACTATGGACCAATGTTTAACTTGGCTAGAGAAGTAGTCCTAAGTATAGGGTATTAACATTACAGAGACACAGTTTTCTTAGTCAAAATCAAGTTTAATAAATTAATGAACTCTCCCTCTTCAAACTCTTTCAATACCAGAGGTTACCTTGACAAAACTACCTAAATCAATTATAGGTTTCTCACCTTATTTTTATACAAGAAATTACACTGACAAATGATTTGAATTAATTATAGTTATTGAAATGATTTAATACCTGAAATTAAACTGACAAATTATTCCCTTTATTTATGGTTCATCAGGTGCTCTTAAAACATTAAAAGTACTTTAACAAATTATTTAAATTACTTAGGATGTTGACACTCTCTTAACATATCGAATAACCCATTCTACATTTATACAAACACATAATATTTCTACCTTAAACTCTGAGCACTAATTTCTCCCTTTCAACACCTTGATTCTAACTCTTTCAAGGAATGATTGAACCCGCTCAGGTATATAAATATATGTAATCCATTACTTATGAATTTGAGTGTTAAGTCATTAATTAACTCAGAATGGTCTGCTTATTAATTAATAATTCTATAATATTTAATTGTTTGGTATATGATTCAATGTTAATTCTAACCTCGAAATCTGTCTTACAAAATAATATTTAGTTAAATTCAATTTACTCACATATTAATCTCCTTCCTTTACACAACACCCCTCTCTACAAGATTTTAAATAATAATTACACCCACGCACTCGCACATGCTATTTATCGAATTTCTGTTGATGAATTACTTCCGAACTTTACTTTCACTACCGATTACACGTGTTTGATTTTTGTATGCTATTTTTCCTTTGTTGAATTTGATGTATTTACCCCTTGAAGCACAGTTATTAAAGACATGCGTTATTTCTTTCTTCCTCCTCTCTTTTTCTTTCCACGTCTCGTTGTTTCCTCACTATTGGTTGATTTCTGAATTTTGTCGCTATTTGATTGGGCCACTCGATTTCCTTTAAGTTGCTTTTATTATGGTTCCACCTGAAAAGTATAGTTCATTGTCCTCGGCTGATTAGACGCGTGCTATAATGCTTAGTTTGCGTTTACGTTTGCAGTTTTATTTTTATGTCCCAAGCTATGTTCTGTAAAATTACTTTTGTTTTAAATATTCTTATTGCATTTATTTATTTGTTTTATTTCTTCTTTATTTTATTGTAAAGTGGTTGGGGTGAGTTATTAACCCCAACCCTTACAGCTCTTAAATTAAACAACTGCAACACACAAACAATCATAAGCACAAAAGTTCAACAGTTAATGTTCTGGTGTAGTGGCGGCCATCTTGTTTGCAAAGTCTCATTTTAACAACAGTCAGAATACGCATCCGTCTTGCATTTCACATTTTTTTAAATCACGTTCATTTTTTATGTATCAAGCTTGAACTTTTTTCCTTACGCAATAAAAAATGAATAATTAAAAGTGAATCGCAAGTTGGATCTGCAATTTTATAAAGAATATTCAGTTTTTTTCATGCACTCAATTACAAAAGATGGATTTATAAAATGGTTTTAAATGAGAGCGGTCAGCTGCAAGAAATTGCACTGCTTAGATACGGCTCTAGGGTGACGCACTGGAGTCGACGGTTGCTTTCCCCTTTACTGGAGCAGACCCTTAACTAATAACACACTACTAAAACTAGCTAACAGAATACAAGACAGATAATCTGGACAAACAAGTATCTCTAAATATTACAAATCACATTCAAAACGATACAGAAACGCATGGTCTAAAGCGACCCATACACTACACGTGCATTGCACGCCGTGCCATTTTTTATATCGGCACGCCGTGCAATGCACGGCACTCTGTTCCCCACACACTAGAGGTTCAGTTTAGCTCGCGATGTGCTATTGGAAACATTGGATGGTATGTCATAACACGGAGCAGGTCCACACACTTGCATTTTAGCACTGTATGCCAAAAATCAAACCTGGTCTGATTGCCACCGTGCCGCGCTGTGCATGGCACGTTTCATAAATTTTTAGCATGCCGTGCGTGCAAAACCCAGATTATTATTAAGGATTCTGATAGTTCTGATTCCAAAAGGAGCAGTCGAATGTATGTGGAATAAAGATACTGCTCGAGTAATGGATTGTGAAATACAATATTATTTGTAGGATGAGAAAGATTGGAGAGTAAGCTACATAATATACGACAGTTTTGTTGTAGCTATCGTCTATGTTGCGTGAGCGATGACTCCAGAACGAAAGGCTCCAGACGGAAAGCGAAGGGCAGTGATACGGATGGAACCAATCTTTTTAAGAACTGATGGTCTTACTGGCGAATATACTATCGACTTCGTCAATTCGTGATCGAAAAAGAGCAAAATAAAATCGCAGCTTACAGGTATTATCGGCTCCCCAATAAAAACCGCTTAAAATCCATGATATCTCTAGAATCTTGATTTTGACGGAAGGAACAATTTATTTTAGAATAACCTGATCGTACTTATTGAAGCAGTTCATTTCTTACTATGCGTTATGACATACTTGCCTCAAGATTCATACCGCCTTAACGTATTTTAATTCACCACACCTCCCTCTTCAAATTCAACCCACACACGCATATAAAGTGATAATAATGCAAGTTTATAACAATTAA
>JAGFPH010024494.1:0-11340 GCA_018207615.1 Philaenus spumarius
TTAGCTTATGAGAGTTATATAAAATAATATTATAAGTAATAATTATAAATAAATGCACAGATTGTGGTGTGATTATGTCCATTTCCACATGTTAAAAAACCAATTAATACACAGATAATCATTTAAAAATTAAAAAAAAATGTAGAACTTAATATTCGTAGCTATGTTTAAATAGATTTGTAAATTTTTTTGAGAAATTTTATTTTTTACTTCTTAGACCGTTAGCAGAAACATTATTTACTAATTTAGGCATTATTCTAGTCACCACATCATATGATGTGTGCAATCCTGAAAGCCATAAGTAAACAAACAATAGATGCAAATTGGTACGTCATAACGCAGTTTACGTACGATGTACTACATGATTCTCTGAATGGTTAATAATGATAATACATCATAAATATACCCAACTAGCTGACCCGGCAATGCTTCGCTATTGCATAATTATTTTGGTGGAATAAATGCGACAAACGATGGTAATTTTGTGTGTAATAAGGATATGAATCGTAGGTTCTAAACCATGTAATTTATACCACTTCATAGCTGTACACCATTTACATGACATGATAGGACCTAGTTCAACTGTTTTGTCTTTGTGGTAATCGGTGTTGCAGTTGTAGTGAAACCCTGACATTCATTTTTCAGATCATGGAAGCATCTTCATGTGACATCTTTTAGAACTGTGTTTTTGAACGGCAGCCATTTTGACCTGGGGATTTTGTTGACTGTACTTTTTGGAAGCCTCACGATGCACGGCATCATTTTTTTATTGTGTCTTTTGACAGCCTCGCGATTTACGGCGGTATTTTTTGCATTGTCTCTTTTTACAGACTACCTATGTGCTTTAGCAGGATTAGTATTAGAAAAACGTTTTCGCCGTTTTCCCCACGTTTCTGAGTGGTTTGAACAATGGAACAGTGATCTGACTCAACAGTATCAGGTGACAAACACAGTTCTGTCGACGGAGACTGAGAGATTTGGAGATCATTGTCTAAAAGCTGCCTAATTTCCCCAATATTATCCTCCGCAATATAAGAGGGAACGGGAGTATTAGGAATAGAAGGGTTTAGAGGAATGAGAACATAAACATGATAAGCCCAACTGATGCACCAGTGCCTTGTGGTCAGTGAGTAGGAAAGTGAAAGTAAGAGAGGGGTGGGAGGGGCAAGGTACAGTTATTTGTGCCAGGTTTATTGTTTCGTGGCTATATGCGTTTTAAGAAACGTGATTAGTCTGTAGGCAACAACAACAAAAATCCAATTTACCAATATTTTAAACCCTTTAAACAAATTTCGTAAGACTTATAACCGTACAATATTTTGTTTAATTAGATTTTCTATCTCATAAATAGTATAATAAAATATATTGTTTGAGATTTCACCATGTTTAGAAAAATCGTTCATTAGATAAGATATGATGATAAATATATAGGTCAGGCAGCAAAATATATAGATAGATGCCCTGATCCGGATTTGCATGTATCGATAGAGAAATCATAGTTAAATGTATATTTACCAAAAAAATATATCAATAAATATGTTAATAATAATAATAATAGTGCTTTATTATAATAAAATATATAATTCATGCTTCTTCTTACTACACCATTACAGCAATGATCTTTACATCGTTCGTCTGCTGGGTCACCAGTTACATGCACATAATCATCCTCTTAATGCATTCATTACAGAAAAACAATAATTAAAACCTATATAATTGGACAATAACATATTGTCATCCTCTTAATGCATTCATTACATAAAAACAAAAATAAAAAACCTATATAATTGAAACACTAACAATTACATAATCTCATCCTCTTATTGTATTCATTACAGAATAACAACCAATAAAAAAAATACCAGAATATATAATTTAAATTAACATAATACTTAATATTTCTAACCACAATTATTTACAAATATTAGTTCGAACATCTGAAAAGAAACAAAGTCGACATAACATCGCTATACACCTCACCACATGCATACATACCTATATGCATACACATTACATATATATAAATACATACCACGGATAACCTGCATATTATAATGTTATTAATTTAAAGACGGTGAATTTTCAATAATTAAATTCCCTTACCCAATCCCATCTACATTTCCATGCGTCTTTTAAATATTGTCCAAGCCTACGCCAATCCCGCCCATTCAAATAACCTTCAAATTCATTCATCTCTAGTTCCTTCTTTGAAAAGCATAATAATCTGATATTGGCTAAAATAGGACATCTCGCAGCAAAATGAAAAACGTTTTCACTTTCTTTTAAATTGCAAAGAGAACATAAATACGTCTGATTCATCCAAGGCTTATAGTTCAAATCAATCGCTTCCATTCTAGCTTTGAACACCCAGCGTATGGTATTTAAATCTAAACCGATATTATCCCTAATATAAGATTTGTCACGAAGTTCAAGATTTAAAGACCCGTATTGCTGGTGATACTGTGACCTTCTGGTTGATAAAACAAACGTTTTCCTTGCAACTCTTCTTATTGACTCCAAAATAAACAACAGCTGATTACTACCTAACCCCTCCCCTGCCACCGAGTTTATCCTAATATCAATGTTGTACTTTCGACCTAGTGATTTCATATTCTTAAACCAAAAAATATTCTTATACAAATATGCCTGGCAAGTATATTTGGAAGTCGGTTAGGTGGCAATTGTAACACTCGTATTACGTGATTAAAATGTGTGCCAAGTGTGTAAACGTACTCTTTTTTCCATTCCCGTTTCCAAGTATAATGCATAATTGGTAACATTATTTGGCAAATTAAAATTCTTTTTACAAATAGACTCAAAACCCCTTCAAGTTTATTACTCTCGCAATATCCCCAAATCTGACAACCGTAACACACTACTGCTCGTATAATAGACTTGAAACATGAAAACTTAACACTCAGCGGTACTTTGTCATAATTAAATAAATTACGCCATACAATATTAATAAGCAATTTTGCCGAAACACTCTTTTCTGTTAGATGCGATTCCCATGCCAATTTTGTGGTCAGTGTTACTCCTAAATACTTATATTGATTTACAACTTCTATTACCTTATTCTTATATTGCCACCTGTCATTAAAGCAAAATTTACCACCCCTTCTGAAAACCATTATTTTAGATTTATTGAAATTTACTTGCAAATTCCAAAGGTCACAATAACGTTCAAGTTTACCGATCATAGAGCTCTAAGGACAGGCGCTGAGGATGCCACCATTACAATGTCGTCAGCATACATTAAGACTCTAACCGTGACACCACCAAAATTACACCCCCCCTTCTACAAATTATGAAAAGTCGTTAATAAACAGCGAAAATAGCAGCGGACTTAATATACAGCCCTGTCTCAGACCCGTAGATATCTCAAAACTATCTGATACGCCGGTTTTGCACCATACTCCCGCCATTGTACCACTGTACAATTTTTTTTAAACCCTTCAGCATGTGTCTAGAGGTACCCAAACAAGACAATTTCTGTTAATAGTGTCGAACGCAGAAGAAAAATAAAAAAAACTGTATAATTTACCTTTTTTTTAACGAGAGACGCAAATTTATCATATTTGTCAGACTGAACAGATTATCAACAGTAGAATATCCCTTTCGGAACCCTATTTGAACCTCATTCATAATCTGACTTTCACCTATCCACTGTTGTGACCTATTATGCAGCAAACTTGTATATACCTTTGAAATATTGTTTATAAACGACAAACCTCGGTAATTTTGCACATCATTGAAGTTTCACTTTTTATGCAGAGGAAAAATAATACATTTTTTGAAACTATCAGGTACTTTTCCACTTTTATAAATTTCATTATTGACATATAACAACTTATACATAAAATCCTGAGAACTATTTTTGAAAAACTCGTAAGGAACCCCATCGTATCCAGGAACTTTTCCATTTTCAACCCTAACTAAAACAGTTTGCAAATCTCTCATGGTAAATTCCACATCCAAAAAATCGTCTACGACAAAAGGCTCTGCAAAACACATTGTGCTTGATAAGATCTGCGGATTCAAAAGTTTTTTAAAATGTTTCACCCATCCATAAATCTTAATATTTGCTGTCACCTTTCTACTTTTCAATTTAAAACTATTTTTCGCTCCCCATATACCTTTACTATATTAAACTTGGCATATAGACAAACATATATTATCTGGATACAATTTCTTTTTTTCTCTACATACAATTTTAAACTCTTTTTTTGCTTCCACATACAGTTTATTAACCTCTCCCGAATTTGTTTTCCTAAATAAATTTAACAACTTAAACACTTAGCGTCAAGACGCCATTCATTTAAAATCAAACAATGGTTGTTTCTGAGTTATCGCCCCTGTTGTGTTATTTTTACACCCCTGTTTTAAAAATGAAGCTTTCCGAATACAGTCGATTATTTAATCAACATTTAATTGACTGTCCTCCATACCTAATCCGAAAGTCAGCTACAATTTTCGCCATAATGCATACTATCCTCATCAGTCCACTTCAACCTTGGCATCAGCGAAATTATGGCTTCCCTCCTCTTATCTTTCGCCCCTATTTTGACCTTGAGTCGTAGTTCCATGGGCACATGATTGGAAACAAACCTGCTAATCACCTTAAATTTATTTACAATCTGTAAATAGTTTACAGACACTATCGCTAAATCAATAACAGAACTGCCTCTACTGTTTATAAAAGTTAATTCCCCTTCACCATCCTCTGAAGTTCTACCATTCAAAATAATTTGTCCAAATTTTTCACACATTTCTATAATTTTGCAGCCTTTAGTGTTTATATCGTTATCTTTAGTTTTCCGACTACTGCAAAGATTTAAACTATTATAGTATGACTTGTCTAGTTCTGGTATATTGCTCAGCAGCTATTCTCCCGTTTAAATCCCTCATTAATATTACATTTTTGTCGCAATAATTTGAATTAACAAACCTTCAATAACTCAAAATCTCAAATATTATAGTTTAAATAAACTGGCAGAATGTAACATTCATTATCATTATCTCTTATATTAATAACATTAAAATTTTGAATCTGTGCAAAATGTATTATTTTAGCAAATTTCGACTGTAAGTTTACGCTAACTAGAATTCCTCCTATTGCAAATCCAAATTTATTATATCTATTAGCATAGACAAACTGTAATTTGAAGTCAACAAAATTCCCTATATTATGCTCCCTTTCTTTCTCTTAAAAGTTTCTAATAAAAGAATGACATAATACTTATTAATTAACTAAAAAAATACATATCTCTAATCTTAATTTTTAGTCAAGATACATTGTATGACAGCACCTTCAAACATTCACCATTTCGAGTGTCCAATGCCAATTTTGCTATGCGGTATCCAGGATTGGAGTTGTATCTTCACTTACGCTCCTCGACAGGGGTAACTGCAACTTCAGGTGTCGGCGCCGGCGTCTGCGGCATCTGCAGTCCGTTCATCAACAGGTTGTTGGTGAAATCCGTGAAATCATGCTCAAGGATTTCCTTGTTTCTCCACACCGTCACTTTTCCCGGCCATCAGTTTATTTCCCTCCCACTCAAATCGGCAACTGTCTACAATAAGGCGATCAAAAAATATCGGTATACGTCGTTTACCAAGCACTCTGAAGACTTGTTTAATTGATTTATACTGAATGTAGATGACTCGATGTTTACTTCTTGATTGATATTGTGTGATAGACCGACTTTTTCACGTATTCCTTTCCCACTTCTTTTTTGTCGCCTCTACTTGGCTCACCCTGGTTGGTCCGTTTGAATATTGATTCCTCATAATTGGCTAACGATTTTGGTAAATTTGACATTATTTTATGCGGTTACAAATTTGGCCTACGTGCGTGGAAATGCTGGCGCATGCTGCCTTGAGTTTGTAACCTAATACTGGACATCCGTTTCAGGCTTCCGCTGTACGATGAATTGAATTCTAATTTGGTTTGTGTTCTTTTGTAAATTTATTTCTTAATAATTATTATTTCAATATTTTTTATAAGTTCTTATCGGTTGCTGGTATTTACGAACAACCCTGACAACTCTTTCTATTTCACTTCTAACAGCGACCAGATACGCTCGTTTCTGTCTAACATCCCGTCCGGAAATGTTGAGTTTGCAGTCCAGGCTGTTTACTACCGTTGTATCCACATTTACGTTATCTAGGTCTATTTAAATGTTTACAATAGTTATTTCTTGATCAGATCTCGGGTGTATATTTACTTTTTAAAGCTTACAGAAAAAAATAATTTTGCTGTTTTGTTATTAATGATAATTTACTTTCTTATTTCAAATAAAACTTTGAAGTTTTGTAAAATTTTCTTTTAAATCTGTTTACAAGTAGTTCAATGTATTCTTAATGCTTGTGAAAATTACTTTTGTTACTAAGGTTTTGCTTTATGTACTACCCCTATTAGTTAATTTATTAGTTCTTAAGTCTAATACATATACATATTTCTAATTTATACAATATACATATTGATATTTCTAATTTATACAATATATATCTAGACAGATCTCGAGTTGGTATTTAATTAATTATTTCTTTTGTTGTTTATTTTGTAATGAACACATGACATTTTTATTTTATTTCTTTTTTATGTCCTTCTATGATACATTTTCATTCTGGAAATGTGTATTGGTTCATTTTGGAGTCTTCCATATTTTAATATCTCGACTTGGTATGTTAATTTATTTATTTTTTTTATAATTGTATATGGCCTCGTATACTTCATATCAAATTTTGTGGGTGTTTTGCCATGGAATTAGCGTCTTATTAAGACTTCATCCCCTTGTTGGAATTTAAAGTCGGTTCTCTTCTTATCGTAATAAAATTTTTGTTTTTCTTGGGCATTTTGAATTATTTTGGGTAATGTTTTTCTAATTTCTTGAATTTGTTTTAGATGTTGTTGGATGTCGTAATTTTGGTTTTCTTGTATTTGTATGGTCGTTTGGTTCAAAAGCGAACATAAGTTTATTTGGCGTGAAACCGGTGCTTGTTTGTTTCGTTGAGTTGTAACAGTATACAATTTTGTCTATATATTTTGACCATGAATTTGGTTTTCGTGTACGTAATGTGATAACATATTGGCGAGTGTGCAGTTGAATTTGTCTGTTAATCCCTGTGTTTGTGGTGAATATGAGCTGCTGAAAATTTGGTTTATCCCTAGTTAAGTGTTTGATTATTTCATTGTTAAAATGCGTACCCCTATCTGATTGTAGTATTATCATTTTTCCATGTGTCAATATCAATTTTATTAAATTTTCAGCTACGTTTTTGGCATCTGCTCTTTTGCATTTAAATGCCCACGCATATTTCGTGGATACATCCGTACAAGTTAATATATATTTGTAAGCATAAGATGAAGTAATTGGGCCTATGAAATCTATTATTATTCTGTCCATGGGCCTATGTGTCGCTAATATTGGTTTTTGTAGCCCGTATGGCTTTCTAGTTGGGATTTTTCTCTTTTGGCAGGTCTGACAAGATTTTGTGTATTCTTGTACGTCTTTATTTAAATTTGGCCAGTGGTATCTATCTCTTATCTTTGTTATTGTTTTAAATTATGAAAAATGTCCAGCCGTTAAAGGACTGTCATGTGCTTGTCTTAAAATTTCCTGTTTGAGGTCGTTTGGTACTGCTAAAAGTTTGTTTGTTTCTTCCCATTGAACTGCTTGTAATAAATAATTTGGTCTTCTATAATATAATATCTGGATGCTCTATCAATTTTTTTATTACTCCTATCGACGTTCAATAGTGCAAGCTTAATTTGTTTCAAATATGGATCTTGTGATTGTTTTAATTCTAAGTTTTGTGTGTCAGCGTTTATTAGAAATACATCTTCAAAGTTTTGTTGGATTTCTTCTTCTGCTTCTTGTCTTGATAAGAAATCTGGTAAACCCATTGTTTTCCCTTTTTTGTATTTTATATCTAAGTCGTAATTTACAAGTTTTGTTGCCAGCCGGCCTAATCTATTTGACGGATTTTTAAAAGTTTGGAAATATTGTAGTGCAGAGTTGTCAGTGAAACATGTGCTTTTTCTTTCTAATAAATATTCTCTCCAGTATTTTATGGCATATACAAGTAATAGCATTTCTTTTTCTACTGTCGAATATCTCGTTTCATGTGGTTTTAATTTTCTACATAGGTAAGCTATTGAAAACTCTTGGTTATTATTTGGGTCTATTTGTGTTAGTACAGCTCCTATTCCTATGTTTGACGCATCTGTGTAAACTCGCGTGTTTCTGTCTTCTTTGAAATGTGATAGCAATGGCGGATTGGTTAATATTGTTTTTATTTCTTCAAAAGCTTTGTTAAAATTTTCTGTCCAAATTATTTTAGAGTTTTTTTGTTGTTGGTTTTTGAGAAGTTCTGTTAAAGGGTGTGTAGTTTTTGAGTAGACTTTTATAAATTTTCTGAAGAAACCAGAAACTCCTAGGAAGGCCCTTATATTTCGTAATGTTTTTGGTTGTGTAAAGTTTAATATTGGTTGTATGTTTGATTTTAAAGGCTCAATTTCTTCAGTTGAGACCTTGTGACCTAATATTTCAATTTCTTTATAGAAAAATTTGCAATTTTTTTGTGTTTAGTTTTAAATTTGCCTTGTCTAATTCATTTAAAACTGTTTCTAGATTGATTATTTTATCTTCAAAGGTTGGTGCAAATATTATTGTGTCATCGAGGTATGAAAGGCATTTTGAAAATAGGTGTTTTGCCAAAATTTTGTTTAGATTTTTCTGGAATATTCCAGTTGAAACCTTCAGTCCCTGAGGTAGTCGTGTAAATCATAGCATTTTGTCTTGTGTTCTAATTGTCAACAATGGTTTACTTTCCTTATGAACTTGTAATTGGAAAAAGGCATTTTCAAATCTAGTTTGTAAAGTATTGTGAGTTAGTTAAGCAACTGAACATTAGTTACAAACTTATTATGGGGAAATTTTTGTTTTATATTTGTTCATTAACTTTCCTAAAATCTGCTACTAGTCTGTGTGTATATCCTGATTTTTAACTATACATGCTGGTGACGCATATTCTGTGAAATTTGGGCATTCTTCTAAAATTCCTGCCTTAACTAAGTTGTCTAACTCTTGGTTTAATATTTCTCTTTCCTGGTTGCTTTGTCTGTAGCGTGGTACAATTACCCCTGAATTTCCTGGGATAGTCTGTATTTTTACTGGTTTTATGTTGGCTGGTGTTAGGTCACTGACCTCTGTTGTGAATATATGTTTATATCTTTTTATTATTTCTGTAACTTGTCTGTGTTGTGTCTCTCTTAAATTTTCGCTAATTTTAAATTGCACTCCATTTGTATCATAAATTTGTTCTTTATTTGAGTTTTCCTGTAGTGTACACTGTGTGGGTGTGATTTTTTTGTTAAATTTGTTTGGAATTTGTTTCTCCTGATTACTTTTATTTATATGGCCTATTAGTGTTCTTTGAAGTAGCGTCTGTGGTCTTTTTGACGCGTTATATATATGAACATATAATTTATTACCTTGTTTTGAAATATAAGCATGAATTTGCTTTTGTTCCCTTAAGTGTCTATCCGTTTCAAAATTCATTGAATCATCATAATTTTCTATTTCTTTAACGCATAAGCTTTGTCCTGATCCTATCTTAATTTGTTCCTATGATCTTATTTCTGGGTCCCTTAATATTTTGTGATTTGTTATTAAACGTATATTTTTCAAATTTTCTAGCCACGGTTCATTCATATTTATTAGACATTCTTGGTTATTTGCTTTGAGGGTTATTTTCTTTGTACTGTAGTCTATTTTAGCTTGATTTGCTAGCAAAAAGTTATTGCCTAATATCATTTTTGCATTTATCCCAGATGCAACGTAAAATTTATTTATGAAATTTATATTATTTAAATGATAATGTTATCTCTCCATGGATCTTTAGATTATTGTTTGTGGCAGATTTTATTATTGTATTTGTTTGACGTGTTAATGGTTTTTGTGTTACTAGGTTATAATTACAGACGGATACATTTGCACCTGAGTCTATGATTGTTTCAATGTTTTGTTCGTCTAATGTGTCAAATTTTACATCTATTGTGCAAACTCTTGAATTTTCAGATTTGTTTAAAAATAGGGTATTATATACATCCCATGTTACATCATTTTCCGATTTCCTAGCTTTGGGTACACCATTTTGGTGTAAATAGTGTTTGTGTAAATTATTATATTCATTAAAATCATTCTGTGTTTGCGCTGTCTGTAGTATTTGAATTACATCGAGTCTTTGACAGTCCGTTTTCTGACCTACATTGGTTGCAGGAATATCGCTTACTATGCGTTTTACACTTTGCGAGTTAATGTCCAGTGTCAAGGATTAAGTTGCCGCGTCTACTTTTGTTATTATTGTTTGTATTGAATTTTGTGGTTCAAAAGTTGTCTGTCCATTGAACTTTTTATTTCTTAATGATACTGAATGATGTTTTGTGTCATGTGAATTGCAGGTTGTATGTTTGTACTTCTGATTTCTTAATGAAATGGAATATTGTTTTGTGTAATCGACCTTTTTGTTTTCGTTCGTAAGTGAAGGCAAATATGTTTTTTTGCATATGATGCATGTTTGTTTTCTGATTTTGGACATAATTTTCACTTGCGTGAATTGGGTTTGTACGACTATTTTCTCTTCTAGTTCCCCTATCGTTCCATTTTGGGTTGAATGTTTGTTTAGGGTATTTGTTATAATAGCAATGATGAATTATGTGGCCATTTCTTTCACAATTTGAACAAAATCTATGATTTATTTTGGTGTAAGGCCTATTTTGATATTTTATGTATTGTGGTTGAGTTTTTCTTTTGAAATTGAAAGCGCATTTGCTGTTTGAGTGATTATTAATTTTACATATGTCACAATTATATTGTCGTAAGAAATATACAGTTTGGGGGCGTCCACCAGATTCCCGTCAGGAATCAAAATTTCGCTAGGCTCTAGAGGTACTCCAAAGTATTAGGTTTTAATAATTACAGAGACATTTAAGTTTAAACTTCAAATATATTCATAAAATTCTTCAGAAAACTCAGTTACAACTGAATGTACAATTTACTAAATAATTAATTCATAGCCTCACATCAGGCTCCTACTAACAGCAATTTAATTTCAACAACAATAATATTAACACAACTCAAAACATAAAATAGGTCCTCTAGGTTATCTCAACAAATCAATTTATAATAATTAAAGAGTAAATTTATGTATTGCATTATTTTCCCATTTAAAGTGTAGTTACGTATTAATAAAACTTGGTTCAAATCTTTACTGTTAAATTGTGGACCATCCCCGATTGCTTAACGACTCAAGGTCTGGCAGCTAACCCTTATG
>JAGFPH010024495.1:0-11339 GCA_018207615.1 Philaenus spumarius
ATTTGAAAAATTATTTTTAACTTTTTAGTTTGATATGCTCTAAAAGCGTGTTTTTTAGTTTTTTTAAACTATATTTATTTTTCACTTTTTAGTTCGATTAATTATTGAAAAAAAGTTTGGCCGTGGATGAGATTAGAACCCACGATCGGGGATTGATGTCAGCGACGACCCGCGCCTTAGACCGCTCGGCCAACGATTGAACTCGCGTAAGAGAGATATAATAACAGTAATTAGCCACTGGCTTTTAGTCCAAAGGAGAGTTACTTACAAACGAACATACATACATACATACATACATACATACATACAAGTGAAGCTAATATAAGCGTGTTAAAAAAGACTAACGACTACCATGAAGAGATGAACTCATGGTTGAGTTAATTACCTGGAATTAACAGTTCCAGGTAATAATGTTTTAACAATTACATTATACAACTATAAACAATAGGCCTACTTATAATTGTCGAATTTTAATACATTTTAGATATTTATTATCAGGAAAGTATGACCAAACATGTTATGATAAAAAATATTAAAAAATGTCTCACAAGAAAAAAAAATAGTTTTCAATTTCGAAAGAACCTTCTCAGGAAGTGCACCTGAGAGCCAGTGCGTTGAGACACATCCGCTCGTCTTAGCAGTGCGACGTTGCCGATACCATTTTCACATTAAACTCTAAAAATCTCAAGTGAAAAGTTATAGCACGTATAGTATAATAGTAGGGCCTATTTATATAAATTAACCTGTTTGCATTTGCTTTAACGCAGTCACCGCGGGGGTTGGCGATCGAAGCGAGCAGGGGGTAAAACATCTAGTTTTAAATAATTTTATTATTTAAAGGATTGTTATTGAGCAGAGCCAGGGCTGTAACTTCCCGGAAAACCCCTAACTTCTATCTGCATTTTGTGTGAGAAAATTTTACGAAAAGAAAAAAACAAATAACAATACAAAATTTAAATTTTTTTATAAGTTTGCTTTTAAAGTAGTGCGTGGGGAAAGGTTTTTTCGTCAACAGATCACTTTTTAGAACAAGAAGCTCATTATCCATTACTTTTAAAAAGCATATGGGCATATTATTTTAAAATAAGGATATTTCATCACATAAATGAGATCAACAGTCAGATTCACAAAAATAAAATAAGGTCGAGAAACAACAAATTAGTATTGTTCCAGGAACAATAATTTTTTGTCTATCCTTAAATATCTAAATAAAATATGTAAACATAAATACAATTTCAAAAAGTTTATTTTTTATGATACTTACCCTCCAATTTTATTATGTTAACTAATAAACATTCGGACAATGAAGTAAAACAAAATTAATAAAACTAAATTGTTACGTTTCTAATATTTATTTCACTTAAACTTTACACGGTGTACCATGGTTTATATAAATTATTACAACACTGTTATTGTTGAAACCTTGGTTCACTATAAAATAAATATAATATCAAATTCTTAATAAATGTGTTTTATTTATTTTGTTCACTGTCCGAATATTAATACGTTTTACAATATTCAGAATTCATTAAAACAATTATTAATGTAATTGCATTAAGTAGGTCTAACTGACAACTATTTGGGCTTAAGGGGGCGCTTCCCTGCCCGCCATATTGAATCTGATTCCCATAAGAGCAATGCTACAGAATAAGTAATTTTTTTCCGTTAATTCGTGGAATAAATTAAAAAAATTGGTTTCATTTTGAAGTACTGTCATATGCGGATGTTGATTGCCGAATACATTTTCAGAAACCGTTTTATTGTTTTCATAAACGTATGATATAAATAGTAAACTTTATACATTTTTTACTCAGTTGCAAAAAGAGATATTGAAAAAATCCTTAGCAATCAACACCCACAAACTATTTTACTTCAAGAAAAAAATACAGCTTTCGTTTTTTTAACAAAAACAGCACAAAAATATGCTTAATAGTGAAGGTATGTTTTGGTTATTTAACATTGAAATTGGTACCCAATATCGTAGTTTTGAATGTGGAGAGCCGAGCCTTAAGCCCTTGTGAGCTTCATTTGCACAAAAAAAAAAACATTCCACAAAACAGTTGCAATTCATCAGAAAAAGGTAATAGAGAAAGCGCTTGTGAAGGAACTGAGAGGGTAAGAGTGGGGGAACAGCTACGAGGTTTGACTCACATCACTCCACCCCGCCCGACCATTGTTGCCGGTTCTACGGTATTAAATGTTCTGTGTTTGGCCACAGATAAAAGAACTACTACAGATATCTGACCGAGTGTTCGATCCAGGCCGCGCTAGCTTAGGCTAGGGACACACTATCCGAGAGATCGCCCGGACGGGCTTTACCCGGAACCGGGCTCGAGTGGTAATACATAGGAAGGCATGAGGCAGAACACACTACGCCCGGACGACAGTTTGTCCGGACGGGTCTCGGAAGCACGTCCGGGTATTCTCTACTCGCTCGGCCGATAGTTAGCCCGTCCGAGTCTCGGAACCAAGTAGAGAAGCATTGTGTCTTATGACAAAGAACACACTAGACGGCCAATCACCCGGGACCCGGAAAGAGATTGGCAATCTTGTTTCAACCCTAGGCGAGTGTACAACTGTGAATCCCTGTGGCTTGTGTGCTGGAATATTTTGATAATTGCATTTACGGGATGTCTTAGTCTTTGGATATTGACATAGATTTACTCGAAAAAGAAAGTAGCCTATAAAAAGCTCCCAAAAAAACCTCTTTTTGATAATTGTATGGACCCAAAGACGCCTGTCCCTCTTCTTATTTCGTATGTGACGAAGAAGACACATCATAGCCAATTTTTTACGTATTGACAGTTGCATTGCCAAAGCACAACTGAGCTAAACAACTGTTCACTGATCGACTCCGGGCATTTTCTCGGATAGTGTGTCCCTAGCCTTACACTTACACTACTCACTACTCGGACACCGGACACGCTGGGAGGGGTAGATCTGGGGGGAAGAGTGGAGGGGCGCACTTCACTCATACGTCACTCTACACTCTCTCTCCAATGAATACAAAATACTTTAAGAAGCACAGGCTCCATGTTAAAAATTCTACGCAAAAAAAATAGTTAAGCGACCCACCACCGGGCTGCGCTGAAGTCACCAAATCTACAGAAACCTGCAACTATTACTTCAAGAAACATCCACTAGAGAGTAGCGCAGTCGTATGAGACAGCCCCCCTCCCCGTCTGCGTCAACCCTACAATTTGACTTCGGCCTTCTTGTAACTTTAACTTTTTACATCCCTTTATAAAACTGTCTTGACAATTATTGTGCAATAGCATAACCAACAACGCTACTGAGGCGCTTAAAACTGTGCGTGTCCCAGATACAAACCTTATAACCTAACACACACTATACCAAATTTATTGACAACAAAATATTATTTTAGTTCTTGTTACAATAACTTAGCCTCTAGGTGTTCAAATAAATCACTATTTATGACACTTATTCTTTTAATTTATTTACACGTACAAGACACCTGAACATTGCACATGAAATTTTAACTAGTGGTAAAACGACCAATAACGTGTTGACTTTTAAAAATTGTTTTAAATTACATAATAAATCCTATACTACAAACATTAAATACATGACAAAAGTATTATAAGTAGTGTTGTACATTTTAAGACAATTGTATGTAATATAATGATGGCTTATTTTTTTTATATCTTGATAAACTGTGATCAAAATAAATATGATATTTATATTATATCTGAAATTTATTAAACAATAGTAGATATCATATTTTATTTTGATCACAGTATCGAAAAAAAACCCCTAAACGGAATTTACCTAAACTGGGCGATCAGTTGTTGGTTGTGTTCGTTCCTACATATTGTAAAGAATTCCTGGTAGATTTGTTTCTTTTAATTATTAGATTACTTTCTTTTATTTGCAGTTGCATTATTACTTTCATTTGACTATTTTTCTATTGGCAAACCGTTGCCGACAACTCACTAACAAAACGCCAAACATTGCCGGGCCAAATACTAAAAACACACTCAACGATAAAATAATGTGGCTATTTTACTTTAATCGCTTCAGCGGGCCTACAATAACCTTTCTGAACAACAATCAAACGAAAATAGTTAATTTCTCTTAGTATGGCATCAGTTAGAAAGTGGAGGAGGAGGGAATAGTATACAATTAAAAATAAGGGTAACATTTATTTATTTCCCATGAGTAACATGGGATAACACAATGTCCATAGGTTTACATAAGACTGTGTATGCAGGTTTGTTGCTTCGGGGTATTATTTTATGTGAATTAATAGATCATTTCCAAATGAAAATATGTACTAAGATTTATCAATACAGTATATATGTTCACAAATAAGCAAGATATAAAATTTTACAAATTCTCCATAATAATAACATTGGGGCTCATTATGCAGGTTTGCTGCAACAAGGAACACAAAAAATGGATTTTATGTAAATATCTATATAACTCAACTAGGTGACTCCACATACCAAGTTTTATTAATTTATGTTCATAATTAAGGAAGACGTAACATTTTACTTTTTCGCCATAAGAATAACATCAGAGCTGAGTTTGCAAGTTTGGTGCTAAAAGAAAACACAATAAGAATAAGTATATAATAATTAAGTAATAAATTAATAAATAATTTTAAATAAGAATAGTTGTCTGCTTTGTTTTCAATAATTTACTTTTTTACTCAGCTGTTATATTGAATTCGGTTGCAAAGAGGGAACACATGGCATTATAAATTAAATAGTCAAACAAGATTAAAAATGGGCAAAACGTAGTTTTTTTGCCAATTGCAAATTTATAACTTACTACTGAGTAAATTCAGGATTATGTACTTTTTTCATGAATTTTTCTATGAAATTGCAATTGAAAATTCGCTGAGTTTACAGGTCTGTTGCGACGGAGAAAAATACTTATTGGTCATAGATATAAAGACACCAAAAACTTTAATTAAAAACGTACGCTCATCATTTAAAGGGAAAATTATCAAACGATGTAATTATTGTCTTTTTTTAAACTGATCTTAACCTCTAAAAAAGTCTCGGTGATCTTGCCTCTCCTTATCTTTCACAGGAAATCTAAAGAAATGTAAATCCGGATTTCTTACACTACTATTTAGGACACTGCAAATAATGACACTTAATTCCGCTGGACATAATCACTTAAAAACAAAATACTAATAATAACTTAATTTAATTGAATTGCTTATTCTAAACTATATTAACAGGGAAACACATAGCTGGTGTCAAACAACGAGTAACTAGGAAACAGTTTAAGAAAGGGCCCGTTGTTGACAGGGGTAGTGACTAGTGAGTGAAAGTTGCAAATGTTTGTTTTGCGTGGAGGAAGTGAGAGAGAAATATTTTGTGTACAGTCCGGATCAAAAGGGTCTGGTACAGTCAAGCTTTGCTGCTAGCGCTCCTGTTGGTGAGTCGCCCAACTATTGTCTTCGAGTCGCTGAAAAGCGTAGACTTTTTCCCTATACCCCTGTGCTTCTTAAAGTATTCTGTATTCATTGTCTATACTACGTGACAAGCAATTGGTTAGTCGTCTGGACTTGGCAATTGGCTATCAGACAAGTTTTTACAGACATTTAAAATAAATTTGTTGCACAGTTTTCTTCAAAGTTGAAAACTGTGGTAAAGATACAAAATTGAACTTCCTTAAATATAAAACTTTAAAACAACGTAATTATTATTTATGGTTAAGGCTTTGCTGCACCGTTGAGTTGAATATATTATTAATAAGTTAAAGCTGAATACATTTTCTGTTTGTTTATCAAAACAAAAAAGTTTGCCTCTTAAAAAAAGTTTGTTGCCACTACCAGTATGTTGTAAAAAAAGCATTCTCAAATTGGTGTGTGTGTACAAGTGGGCTAAGTATGCCAAATTTTCTATAAACTTACAAATTTTTTAAAGTTTTATGATCTAAATTTTTTTTAAAGTAAAAGAAACGACTACAATAGACAATTAATTGTGAAATCAAAATATGATTACGGAATTGCCAAAACATTTACACTAGTGTAACAGAGCCTTCATTTTTGTTATGTATACAATTTTATGAATATCTTCCTTATTAATTTTCTTTCGTACGGTAACAAAAAATGATTGAAAATAAGTTAAAAAAATTATCTTGGTTTTTTTAAATAAAAGAAACGACCCATACAATACAATCAAGTGTAAAATCAAAATGTAAGTACGGAATTTGTCAAAACATTTACTCTAATGCAGCAGAGCCTTACTTTTTAGTAGGCACAAAATTGTATGAACATCTTCATGAAGTAACAAAAACTACGATTTTAAAATAAGTTCAAATTCAACGTACAAACTTACAACTTACAAGCAGTTCCACTTAAATCCGCTAGGTAGCGCTAACATCAATTTTATGAAAAATAATACGTTTTCTTTTACGAAAACATATTTTATGAACTTTTTTTTCAAATATAATATACTTTTATAAATGTATAATTAATTTTATTTTTTATAATAGTACATTTATTGGCATTATCTGTATTCCGTAGAATTCAAAACCATGATTTATTACAACTTCTCACAGAATAGAAGTATGCGTTTTGTAAAGACTACCAAATGTCGTACAATTTACATTCGTGCCTTAAACTAATGAGTAAGGAAAATATGGAGCTTTGGTGACGCTTGGCTCAGCTAGCTAACTTAGCACTTTAATTTTTGACGAGGTATAGGTCGTCCTTAAAGTGGTCTGTCTACTTTTACGGACTGCTTGAGTGAAGCGATCTGCCTCATAAGCAATATTAATCAGGTAAATTTGAATATTTATCTGTCCTTGTTTAAGATGTTCATTCTAGAGATGAAAAAGTTACTTTCCGCTTATGGGTTAAGGGTCTGCTCCAGTAAACGAGAAATCAACAGCTAACGCTAGCGCCTCTCACTTATATCCCTATCTAAACAGTGCAATTTCTTGCGCTGGCATTGCCTCATTTCAAACCATTTTATATGTCTATCTGTTGTAATTGAGTGTTGAAAATAAAACTGAATATTCTTTATAAAATTTCGAATCCGGCTTGCAAATTATTTTTCATTATAATTTTTTTATTGTGTTAGGAAAAAAATTCAAACTTTGTACTCACAAAATGTCAATTACATAACAAATTTAAAAAAAAAATGTAAATTGCAAGACGGATGCGTATTGTGACTGTGCTTAAAATGAGACCTTGCAAACAATTTTATGATAAAAAGTAAACGAATAAAAGGTTTGCAATTTAACATTGCTCTTATGGAATACAAATCCAAGATGGCCCTACAGCAGACCCTTAAGGGATACAGGAGTTATTTGTAACTGATATTTCGGACAGCGGACTCTCTACGTTTTTTAACCGGTTTCATACCTTTAAATTTTTATTTACTTTTGTAACGAAACAGTTATACGCGTTTTATAAGGAACGTTTTAATGACACAATTAATAATTTGTATAGGTATTGAGATTGTTGGAATATTTTACACGTTTTTTGCTAACTATATAAATACTGATTTTTAGGCAACATTAGCAACGTTTTACTGGCGAACTACATTAAATTATTACATTTTATTCAATCTTATAAAATAGTTCTAATTTAAATTATACTTTAGCAAATAATGAATTATACAATATTTTAAAATGAAATTATTAATTAAAATTATTATTTAATTAAGCTTATTACTTTATATTTAAAGTTAAAACAAAATTTGAAAAACGTATTTTTCTTATATAAAATAGCCTATGTTAAACTGACTTATTAATCTGAATTCAGAATTAAATATCGTGAAAAATTTCACCCATCGCTATTTTGTTATTGTTCTTGGTCCTTCATAATATAAAACAAAAAACTGAGATATACAACTCGAATCAAGTTACTGTATAAAGAATTTAAGAACTATCACTGACGAAATAATACCGAAATACAGCTGACACATCTAACTGGTATAAGAAACTAAAAATACCTTCAAGACCTAAACGGTTATAAAAGAACCGATAACGAAAAATAACTTGGGTTGGAGGTGGTGGAAGAGAGACAGAGTTGGGACGTTCGGGAGTTATGTTCAGCATTGTACATTTTTTGTTAACTCAAACCGTTACCTTTTCCGGTAGAAAAAATACCTATGATAACAATATTCGTTACTGCTTACAAAGTTGTAAACAGTAACGCCTAAGATCAGTAACTGGAAGTGGAAATAAATTATAACTAGTTACAACGGTTACTTGTTGATACCGGTAAAATAATACTAGTTATAGAAAATAAAGCTCATCTCTAATAAGACGTTTAATCTACATGTCGGTAATCTGACTACAAGATTCGTTTAGTTTCTAAACTAAATCACATAATCCATGATTTCTGTTTAGGCGCAGGCAGATTTCAAAGTTCACCCAGTACTACCGTAAGCTAAATATTAAATACATTAAGGATTCCAGTTGTTATACACAACTTAAGAAAAAAAATTTGGAAAACGGTTGACCCTAAAGGCCATCCATGTAACTTCCCGCTAAGTTTAATTACAACAAACACTATTTTTGGAAATTTTGAACTGCCATAACTTTTGAATGAATCAACCGATTTTTATGCGATTTGCGGCAATCGATGCAGTTTTTTGAGTCCATTGAAAGAGTCGTCAACAAAAATTTTTCTGATGAAAAATTTCGGAGAAATTGAGAAAAAACACTTTTGTTTATTTTCTTTCGTTCACGATATCTCACGAACGAATTAACCGATTTTGACCGGACTGGTAGCGATCGACGTCGCTTTTCAAGGTTAAAAGCTGATTAGATTTTGGAATTGATCGGTAAAGCCGTTTTAAAAAATTCTATATTTTAGGGGGGCTTTTGGGGGGTCAAAGTTACTAAATCACGATTTATCTAAAACTACTGAACAAATTGGAATAACATTTGGTATGTAGCTTCCTCTAGAACCGTAGGTACTCTCTAACAAAGGTTTAAAAAAGTTCGAAATTTTATAGGGGGTTGGGGGGGGGGGTCAAATTTACTAAATCACGATTTATCTAAAACCACCGAACGGATTGAAATGAAATTTGGTATGTAGCTTCCTCTAGGGCCCTAGGTGCTCGCTAAGAAAGGGTTTCAAAAATTCGTAATTTTAGGGGAGGTTTGGGGGAGGGGTCAAAGTTACTAAAAATTCCCATAAGGAATACATAGTGTAATTTATATTTACTGATATAATATATGTTTTTTTAAATTTAACTTTTATTTGTCTATCCGTACAAAGCCGGATTGTTCCAGCTAGTCTATCTATATATTTTTGTTTATATAAAAGCGAAATACCACTGACTGACTGACTCATCACTGTATCTCAAAAACCATATCACCTAGGAACGTGAAATTTGGTTCAAATATTGCTCATAGGCGTTAAAGGCGCACTAAGAAAGGGGAGTTAAACATTTGGCCTCTAAGGGTTGAAACCACCCCTAAAACCATAAATATTGTTTGTTATATATCTCAAAAACCAAATCACCTAGGAACGTGAAATTTAGCACAAATATTGCTCATAGGAGGAGCAATAAGTAAGGATTTTAAAATATTTGACCTTAACGGGTTGAAAGCACCCCTAAAGCCGTAAATATTGTTTGTTATATATTTCAAAAACCATATCACCTAGGAAGCTTAAATTTTGTACATTTATTTCTTAAAAACACATATAAAAATTAAACCAGTTTTACATTTTGTTAGGTGCTGCTAAGGGGTGTAAATGTGAGAACAACCCCTGAAAACAATAAATATACATTTTTATATTTTCCTTAAAGGTAGAGAGGTGCATTGGTTATTGCTAAAATACATGTCGCATGACTTGCTTCTCATTAAAACGTTAAGTCGAGATCTTAAGTTAAGTAGATCTTAGAAAATTTTGTAAAAAATAAAATTTACGAAAGCAATTTGGAAGCAATTTTTTAATCAAGCACTTTGAAATAAACATTTTTTTGTCTCTTGAAATTTTTTCTAAAAACTCTTCCTTTTCGAGATATTAGCAACTTTATGTCGATTTATTTCAACACGTTTAGGGCCGTCATTTTGTTTTGGGTGGTCCGATTTTTATTTTCTTTATGTCATTTTCCTAGTCTTAAATATACCTTTAAAATGAGGTATCACATGACCATACTTCCCATTTTAAAATTTTGAGTTGCTCCCAAAATCCCCCATTTTTAGGTTACACTCAAAATTTCCGATTGCTTCAAAAGATACTTTGGGTTAAGTTAGTATCGTTACCAAAATGATATTTGTTTGTTTTAACAAACACAAAAGTTAAAGGGGGGGGGGGAGTGACTTTATAACCACCCTGTATATATTAACAAATTATACATAAACAATATGCATTGGGTAAAATATTTAACATTTCTTCAATTCATCAAAATATTTTTTTATTTACCTTAAATAAATGATTACTATCAGTAATAAACTATGATTAAATTATCATTATTAATCAGTTGTTAAATATGATCAGTACCGGAACAAAATTGTTTATCCGTAAAAGATTGCGGGCGAAGCCGCGACGGCGAATGCTAGTATTATTATATATATATATATATATTTTTAAAGAAAGATAAAAATATTATCTTTTAATTGCTTTTTATTTCATATTGATAGATCAAATGATTTAGAAGTTAATAATATTATATGCTATATTATTGATTGAAGTTGTAAACATAACCCCAAAGTGTAATCTACGCTAGGTTTTGTTTGCGTATTACAGATGATGGGTGAAATCAGCTGTTATATTATTAGCGAAATTCCATAGGAAAAATGAGCTATTGCAGTGGCCCTTATGGTGAGACCCAAGGTCGGGAGTAGCAAATGAGCACCGATCATGATCCGCAGAACACGTTTTGGGGTGTCATTAAAATTCATATATATATATATATATATATATATATATATATATATATAATTTGTATATATGTGTTCGCACTCTAGCGGCCGCATTTTAAGTCCGATTTGGTACACATGTTGGTTGTCTATGTGGCTCGGACGAGTTCGTTAGCAAAAAAAATCCAACAACCGGAAGTACGTTTTTTGACCGGAAGTAATTATTTTTTTAGATTTTTACTACGAGAATTACATTTTTAGAGTTTTTTCTAAAAATATAAATGTAGGATGTTATTCTACACATTTTGTTTTTTTACGCGACCTTATAGCTCGCTTGGTTCCCCCAAAATCGACCAAAACGTAAAATACTATAAAAGTACCCGGTTCAAAGCCAAGTGGTGCAAACTCGCGAGGCCACTAGGCGCAAACAAATTCTACTAATATATTGCGTACACACAGACAGCTGTTCAACGCCTTCGTGAGTAGACCTATTTCCCAAATTGTTGGTTGAAACCCTAAAACATAGGCAT
>JAGFPH010024496.1:0-11339 GCA_018207615.1 Philaenus spumarius
CAGAGGGCTGCATAGGTCTGTTTCTTCCTGGTATGGCGCACCCTTAAGAGTAATCCTATACAGTATTGTTAAACTTTGTATGTTTTTTATTTTAAAAAAGGTGCAATAACTTAATCAATGTAGGAGATTTTTTTTGTAATCGAAAAAAGGTACTGCGTGCTTTAACGTAAAAAAACAAATATCTATTACTATAAATTTTTCTCAGATTCTTCTTATTTATTAGTGACAAATGTATAATATTAGAGTTACAAAGTTGGTAGTTTAATATGTTTTTTTAATGTTAATTTATTTATGAAGTGATGTAGTAATTTGATAAGTAATTACAATTTTATTCTAACTTTATCACTTGACTGATATATATTTCATTTGCTTTGAATATTTACACTTTTGTATTCTCTTTTCCTATTTATTGTGGCTGTGTAAGCAAAATTTTTAAAGGTAATTTATTTACTAAATGTTAGTATTTTATTCTTAAAATGCTTTTCATGATATTTTTCAATACAATATGTAAGCAATACTTGAGATAATTTTTAAGGTAAAGGAATCATCATCGATAATTTGTACAAACTGTGATTTAGACGAGACGGGTTTATTTATAAGTCCACGAAAGAAAGAAATGTAAGGCGTTTTCTTTATTATTATATTAAGATTGGTTGAACGATGTCGTATGATTTTGTGCGAGATCAAGAGCGAGAGAGCGCGAGATACAATGTTTTCTTCCCCTATTTTTCTGGTATGAAACGACCATACAGAGCGAGAGCTACTGAATATGAAAGAAAGAGACGGAAAATGAAGCAGAGTTATTTTCAGTCAAATGAGAAATGATGAGACGGCAGGCAATGAATATTTAGGCATTTGATATTAATTGCTGTATATTCCGTTGAAGTTGTAGGTGGTGTGTATTGGAGCATTTGGTTAGTTATTGTTTATGATGAGTACTAAAAAAAGTGGAGGGAGAAAGTGTTCTTACATTAATTGTCAGAATTCATCAACCAATGCAGATGTACCTTTTTTCTATTTTCCAGTGAGCGATAAAGAAAGGTAAGAGATTGTGGTTAGATCTAAATAGTTAATTTTTGTTAAAGTGACTGCAAATAACGTATAAACAAATAAAACATTGTTATGGTAATTAGTAATATAATAATTGAAGAGAAGTTTACAATTTATAAAAAATTTGTACAGTCCAGTTCTATGATTTGTTCTCTACAATTTGGTACAAATAAATTTGATTTTTAATAAAGTATATAATATTCGTAATTCCATTTTCAAAATAGGCCTGCTTTAGTAGCGTTTCTTGACGCAGGAACATAAAAACATGTCTTTTCTGAAATGTTTTTGAAATTGATATTTATTTTTATGCACTTCTATTTAGAACTAAATTACAAAACTTTAGTTTATCTTGAAAGAAATTATAAACAATATTTTACAGTGTTATATAACTTTATTTACATATTTTTTGGTGAAATTTGTCAGACGTTTAGACAATTTCTTTCATTCTAGAATTTCTGAGACCAAAATAAAAGAATACATAACATTTTCAGGTATACAGTTCAATTCTATGTTTTATTCTCTACAATTTGGTATAATATAAATTAATTTTGAGGTAAAAATATATCGGCTTATTAATTTTTAAAATAGGCCTGTTTTAGTAGCGTTTCTTGTTGCAGGAACATAAAAACATGTGCGGAGCCAAATACTGTTTTTTTTCTAAATTTTTAAAGTGCACGTTGCTGAAAAGAAACTACATGGCAGTCTGGTGCAAAAAATCAGGGAAGAGACTGAACGAGTTTATGAAGGTTGGTTTACTTCTCAGTGTACAGATCACCGTATTTACATGTTGTCAACCCTAGTGAAATGTAAATTGTACTACGCGGTAAAGTGGAAATCACAAGATCTAAGAGACGAAATAGTGTGAAAGACAAAGAAGATAAATTGAACAAAAAGTTGAAGAATGTTCAACACGTGTAGTTAACTGCATAGGTGTAACCAGGTATGGGGGGGGGATATATATAATAATAATTATAACACATTTTAGGCTTTCCAAAAGCACTTTAAACTGATATAGGTAGGTATACTATTTTACTTCCAATTGTGATTCAGGCCTATTTTATAATAATTTGACCTGCTCTTAACTAGGCCTATAGCAATAAGTATTCATTGCCTATAGTTTACTTATTGTGTAAAATATTTCAAGAGAGAGGAACAAAACTGTATTGTTGTATGTTATTAATTCACTATTCATAGAAATTTTGATGTTGATTGGTACTATGTTAAAGATTGACTAAAATCATAGTAAGAATTTTACTGGTTAAGAAAAACTTGTATCTTTTAATTTTAGTACAAGGTTAAAAAAGTTAGAAATATTGTTAATTAAAATTGTTTATTTAAAATAAATTAAACATAATAGTCAAGAAAGTACTTTCAATAGTGGTAAAGTAGTCAAAAACTCACTAATAAACAGTAAACTTTAATTTTTAGTAATGCGATATATTTTAATTATTCAAAGTGTAAACAAACTGTGAACAATTTTTTTTACAATTGGTGGGAGGGTTATGACCCTGGTTACGGGCTATGGTTAACTGGCAGTATTTGTTTCGATTAAGTGTCCATAGAAAAAAAAACACATGTTTTTAATGTTAAATAGGTCATAAGACCTGTTATAAACTTAAAGAATAGGATATTTGTATTTTTAATATATTTTAATATATATTTAAAAAATCTAGTGATCGCTCAGTGGTCGAAATTCGACCATAATTCATTACAATTTTAAATTTGAATGTTATTAAGGTTATATTGTCAAAGACTAGACTATACCTGTATAATCACAGATTTCGCCAAGGCTACAAAGTTATTTGCCATCTTTTTCAAATTATATAACATTTAAATAAAAAACAAATTCAAAAAATGAAGATTGAATACTTTTTTATATATTTTTTTTATAGAAATAAAAAACATGGCGATTAAATAAAATGTTGTCTATTGAACTTGACATACATATTTTTATAATTTAATAAGTGATTCAAAACTTCTGGGAAAACGATTTTTTTTATACTGTACATGGTCTGTTCCAGTAAAAGAGAAAGCAATCGGTAACTCGCACGAGGATAGGCTTAACAATGTAGTTTCAGGGAGCAGAGTGCTTTGACATTGACTCACTTCAAACAATTTTATAATTTTTTTACCGTTTTATATAATTTTTATATTTGCGTGATGAGAAATAAACTAAAGATTCTGTATTAAATTTTAGATCCGGCTTGCGTTTTACTTTTTTGAATTTTATTTTAATTTTCTGAGAAAGATAATTCTAACTTGGTATTTAAAAAATTGTCAATTGTATAACAAATGGAAGGTATTTAAAACAAACGTTTACATACATAGCTGATTGTAATTTAAAGATTATATTTTATTTATTTTTCAGAAATTGCAGTATAAACTAATTGTATTTATAAACTGGACTGTCAATATGCGTGTAGCAATAAAACGAGAAACAAAACTATTAATTCATTATTTACAAAGTATTATAAACTCAATACAAATTTAATTTTCCATACACGAAATAGATATATTTACTGACAAAATATATTTGTAGCAATACAAAATATATTATTACCTAATTATTTACAAAGTTATATACGCAATTGCAAATTTAAACTTAAAAGATAATAGCCATATTTACAATATCAATTAGAAAATAATTACAACAAATTGTGTTCCTGAAAATACCTTTATAAGTTATATTTAGTTTATAAACAAACAAAACGCGATTGTATCTGGGATTGTATATAACGCAATAGCGAAAGTTTTGATTCCCTGTGCTTGTGTGAGTGGGGTAAACCCTTCGTTCAGCCAGCCGCACTCGGCAAGTAATCTAAATATAGTACAAATGAATTGCATTATCGTTATACCAATGAGAGGGGAGAAACACTATCTCGCGCTCTCTCGCTCTCCACCGCACGCTAAATGGTTTGCCAGCGCTTCCTCTCGGAGTCGTGCCCAACTACAAATCTTTAGGGCGCCAAGTTTGTAAAATCTGTTAGAATTGAGTCCATAAGACCTGCGCTTCTTAATATTTAAGTATTCATTGGTAATTGTTTCAAAAGTAATTAGAAAGTCGTGAACACCTAATATTACCTACGAACTCGTGTTTCAAAAGATTGGCTAGTTCCGACTATTTACAACAAACTGGTTTAGATACTGGTCTATGCGAATGGAAGGTTGTAGAGAATGAGGACAACTTAGGCTACAGATGGAAATATATGTGAAGAAGCGGGCCGCGCAGGTAGGGATACGAGTGTGGAAGGGAGGAGGTATGTTATGTGTGGCGGGGTGGGGGATTTGACTGCTATGTACAATCCTACCCAGTCTGTTTTTTACCTCTATGTTTTTAAAAGTTATGTACAATATTTATAACAATATACACAATATTTAAAAAATGTACACAGTATGTATAAAAATTTCATTAAGTTGATTATAGTCCAGAAATAATAAACACTACAATGTTTTCAGAAAAGGCAGTGCACTAAATAACGCGACTAAATAACTCGCTACGCTGACCTCCACGCTGTTAACGCATGCGCATTGGCCGTCTCTGCTTCTGCGCATACAGCCAACCGCTTCTTCACATATATTTCCTACTGTATTATATGAGAGTACAACTAAGAAAGACCAGTCTAGACTATGAGTTGGTGGATACAACTGCTAACAGAGTTGAGATTTTCAACAATAAAACCCAGTTCAGACATATTAATTTCGCTCATTATCTGCAATACTTTAATAAAACATAGCCTAGATTATACTTTGGGGTTATGTTGACAAGTTTATAATCAAACAAACTTATTGTAATAACTAGATGTTGATTGTTTTTGTATACGAAAAACGGGATTGAAAAATTTTGAAAAACAATCCCCTTTTTGGCAAAAAAAACCCAACAAATCATAAAAAAACGGCTGTAACGATTTTGATAAAATTTGGCTTATTTGTAGCCTTTAATGTACCCTACCATATGCAAGAAACCGCATATTTCTAAAAATTCTCGTTTAGCTAATAATAATAATAACTGATTTTGCGTTTTTTTTGGCTATAAAGGGGGTTGTTTTTCAAAAATTTTCAAAACATTTTTTCATGCATCTATACAGGTCCAATTGACATGTCTGGTGCAAATTTGTTTGAAATCGATTGAATAGTTTTCGCTCTAGCTTTGTATACCTACAGACAGACATTTTGTAAAAACCACTTTTTTGGACTCAAGGGGTCCCAAAACGGAGATTTCCACAAAAATCTCAACATCGATTTTTTGCGATCACTATACTTTCTCTATACTATCGATAAATCGATCGAATAGTTTTCACTTTAGGTAATAATAATAAAATTTATTATTTACTCTATACTTTAATTTACTATCCCATCTCCTACTTTAATACAATTATGAAGTCACGGTTGGGGTTACATACGGTAGTTGGCGTGCGAAGCACGCAATGCACTGTGTATTAATAATATCCCCAATATGCGGGTTGGCGTGCGAAACACGCAATGAATTGCGTATTGAAAATACTCCCAATACGGGGGTTGGAGTGCAATGCACTGTGCTTCGGCCACTACTCATAGTGTTCATTGTCAAGCTCACATGTGCGACTTAGCAGTGAACGTGTTAATAATTTAAATATGTTTGTGAGAAAGTATGTGCCAGTTGCTGGTATCGTTTCTTTTAAAACAAAATGATAGAATTGCTAAATAAAGTATTAAGTGCTGAAATTTTAAAGTTTCTACATAATATCTGAACTTACTATTAATCATTTAGTGTTGTTGGATCACACATACGAAGAAAGACACTATTTTGAAAATGGATTTAGGACCAGAGGAAAAACTGGTAACAACTAACAATTTGTGTTATCTCCTTTTAAGATCTTAATCAATATAATAAAACAAAAAAATAAATACAAACACATTCTATTAATTTATAATTTATGAAAACAATTTGTTTTTTAACTGACAGTTAATTATATTATTTATTTTACTTGTTACGTCCTGTGTTATGCTGACATCAGTGAGTTAAAACTTCCACACAAAACTGATGGAACTAGATTGCATGCCACCGAAATTATAAGACCTCAGTGTACAGGCCTATTGGTTTTTGTATTTCATGGTTTCCTAAAAGTAAAGATAGCGCTTCACAAAATTGGTTTCTTTAAAAAAAAACTTTCTTTAGTGCGCCGCCTCCGTCTTAGACCTTTGCTTCTGGTTTTGAGATTAAAAATCTTTATTATTTACATAGATGTGGCTATATAGGTGAAAATGAAGCATAACTATTATAGCTAAAGTTTAATAAACATAAGAAAATACATACGAGTATTTTTCTTCCACACTGATTTGACCTTTGTATCTTAAATAACGTCAGCAACATAAAAATATTTACTATAAATAGTTCTGAAGCTTTGTGGCTGGTTTTGGGAAAGGAATGTTTAGTTAAAACTGCTCCCAGGAAAACACACTAAAAGTTAACTCTTTTGCTTTGTAAATTTAAAATCAAGTATATTATACAGTCATAAATGGCGTTTAAGGTTTAGAAATTTAGAGCATTATCATTAATTTGTTAAGTAGCTAAAATTTTCAACCTTTGACTTGTACACAAAGAAGTGACATTAAAGAGAAAAACGATTTATTTTAGATTTTGTATCATCGAGTTTGGTGTTGGTTGAAATTCCCTTAAAATGCCTTTTTTATACATAATGTTTATTTGATGCTTCAGTAGGGGGATACAGACTCAAGTGGTTTATTTTCTCCCTCTCCAACTGATTAATTTACGAATCTTTAAAGATCCCGAACTAGCACTTATATACTTACACATTAAAGTACCTTAAATGGACATTTTAGCAGTTATGCTAAGTTCATAAGTTTTGTAACAACACCAGAATAGCAGTTTAAATTTGCGTTTTGTAAAAACGTAAACATGTAAACTAACATGCGTTCAGTTATTTGCAATGTAAAAACATTCGTTTTTTTAACACCCCCCCCCCCCATCTTTAACTTAAAGGACTGAAGAAATATCCAATTTACAAAATCTTAAAACAGCGAAATATGAAAAACTGTTTAAATTATATCCATGTTTAATACTTTGCTTATGCCTAATGAAGCTTAAATTAAGAAATAACCTAACCAATTAATTAAAGCTGATTACATAGTTACTCACCTGATAAAGGAAGGCATAAATGTGCTTTACACGCCAAATCTCTAAACAAAAACTTAACCTTAAAAGTAGAACTACCAGTTGATTCGAAGTATAAAATCAGCTATAATGGTGTAGTTACAAGACTTATGAACGGAGCATAACTGCTAAAATGTCCATTTAAGGTACTTTAATTTATAAGTATATAAGTGCTAGTTCGGGATCTTCAAAGATTCGTAAATTAATCAGTTGGAGAAAGAGAAAGTAAACTACTCGAGTCTGTTCCCCCTACCGAAGCATGAAAATAAACATTATGTAAAAAAAAGACATTTTAAGTTGAAATAACAGTTATAAAATAGTACATAGGTACGGAACATGGTGGTTCAGAGGTATTACAGTAAACTGCTGAATACTGTACTATAACCTAATAACTTTAATGAGTTCATCTGTTTTTTACTTAATATTACTTCAATAGTTACTTTCTAAACTTTAAAAAAATAATTGTACATTTTAAAATTTGTGTTACCAACTTTAGGCCATCTATGTCTATACTATACCACCTCAGGATAAGACGGAACCAGTCGACCGTACTAATACCCTTACCCTTGGGTCTATTGTGCGAGATCTGGGATGGGCACTCGTCGTCGTCCTTTGTCTGCGAGTCATTGCTGCTTAACCCAGTGTCGTTATGCAAACTTTCTTAATTGAAAGAAAAACTTAAAAACGAAATACATCACACGCTGTGTTTTGATCGCCTGACTATTTTGATACCAAATATGAAGGAAATCGCCTAATTTGGGGGAAGGCAAAGTAAATAATTAAATCGTATATATTATGTGTTTTCAAATAATTTTTTATCATCATGAATACGGAAATAAATTTACATTGATTAATAATTGATGATTTCTATGAAAACCTCTAACTGTACACAATAATCACCACCATACAGTGACCAGATAGTTTTTTTGTTAATTAAATGCAGTAGTGGATGTTACTTCCAACCACTGAATGTTACTTCAAGCCAACGTTTAATCTTATTGTAAACATAGTTAAAATTTCGTACTTAATATTATTAAAGTATATTATTATTAAAAATTATAGAGCGGTGAGCTAAAGTTTTCACGTAATTTTACTTAGTTCAATCTCTACAATCTCATATAATACCTCATAATATTTATTACAGTGGCATAAAGTCTTACTTATTCAAATGAAACCACTCTGTGAAGAGATTGTGTATCATCTCTGGCCATTAATCTGTGACGTGGCCATTCAGGGAACTCTCGGCGGACGTGCTACTGATATAACATGTTTGAAATATTGAAATGGAGAAAAATATGTCAACGTCAAACCTTTCAGAACTGTCAATATCACAAACTGTCTACCTTCACTTAACTTTTCTAAAGTTAACAAACCTCCTTTAAGTGCGGAAGTAAACCACATTCCAAAGAAAAAAGTTTTAAACAAGTGCTTTATGGAAATATTATGGTTTCTAAGTTATATTGAAGATGGAACAATACAAAAGTTTAAGCACTATACTTTGTAAACATGAGGAGATAAAGTATAAAGCAACTATTGTAAAACAAAATTTGTTATGTAAGACTTTTACTACTTTAAAGTTAAAATTAATCCTTTTTTGTTATTCCTGTCAGCAGATAGTCACTGCTATCATTATTTTGGGTGAAATGTAAATTGAAGGTGATTTTGGTAAATCCAAAGGAATGTTAGTATTTGCAATCAAAATAAGTTGTTTTGCTTACTTCATCAAATTAAAAATGGTGAAATAGGTACGTTCAATTTGGATACCATGCTATTTAACATTTCCATTTTGAAAAAAAACAAATAAGCCATCAAACATGATACCCATATTTCTGTGCTTAACACATAAGTCAATGTTTAATTCAAATCGAATTACTGATTTTCAAGCTAACTTGTAATAACTGAGCCTACGTAAACAGTGTAAACAATAAGTAGAATTATTGTTGTTGAATCACTAATATTAACAATAATTATTTCTCGTTTGTCTCATTCTTCTCTCTGTCTTTTTCTAACCTGTCTTCATTTTCTTCAATGTCATTCTCGACTTTCTTCTTACCATATTTTCTTTAGCCTCTATCACATTTTGCATCCGTCGCTTTAGCTTTTCCGTAACTATTACCTACTACCATCACCTACTACGCCCTTTCCGGTTGTTACCTTTCTGTCTTCATCCTTCCTGTTTATTTGCCTATACTCTTTCTCTCACACAATTTAGTCCTCTTTCTGTTATTTTGTTTTTCTTCCTTCATACCCCAATCTGTATAAATATTTTTTTCGCTTTCTGGTTTCTCTTCTACCGTCTCTCTGTTCGTTTACGATTAAAACAAATTAGGACAATGTTAAACACACCAGTACCTAAAGTAGCTTAGAAATAATAAGCAGATACATTTAACGGTTTAATTAGAATTTATTTTACTATAAAATTTAATAAAGAAGTAATCATTAAAACTATCGATTACTGGGTATCGATTTTCCATTACCGTTTTAGTTAATCTTAACTGCTTAGCAATCGACGGGTTTTAACAAAAGTTATCACTTTTTCAATCAATTTTAAACCCAATTTTGAAGATAAGCTTCATCAAACATAGACAATGTAATCCGGACGGCAATACTTCAGTGCAATTTGTATCAAAATATTATAAATATTGTTTGTTTAAATTGTAACGAACATTCACAAATCTTTTTAATTTAAATTAACTACTTGCTATTTCATATTCTAAGCAAATACATTTTAAGCAGTAAAACTAAATCACTATACAAATAAATCTTATTAACTAATCAGAAGAAACACGTTGACCTATTTTTGTAGCGACTACAATTTCTAAACAATACTTAATACATTTATCTCAGAGAGAGACAATGATATCTGTTAAGTCCGACTGGAATAGCGTCTTGAATGTAATTTCACAAGCTTTTAAACTTACTGTTTCTCTCACTTTTTTTCCCGTTTCAAAGATGATAATATTCATTATACTACTGTACTGTGTAGCCTTTAGGTTGGCAACACACACTCGTTTAATGTGGTTTAACTGGGTATTTCAAATCTGGGTAGTATATCATGTACAACGGGCAATATTGGCACATAATTATTTTTTGCCTTTGAATTATTTCGTCCTTATCTCATTGCTGTCATTTTTTTATTTCCTAATTTGTCTATATATTTTATGTAAGTCTTCCTGGTCTCTAGCTGACTAAATCTACCTTTCTTCCAATTTTCAGGGGTCCTTCTATTTCTCTCTTCCTGACTATTTTTTGTTTACTTAAAAAATGTCTTTATTTTTCTTGCCCTGTACCGTGGTGTGGACAGTGCCATGTACCGGTATGCAGTGTTGTTCATAGACCAGGCAACGTACTGAAAAATAAATACATTTTTGCCTACACCTCCGATTTTGATGCAGTTTTCTGCATCGTGTTCAGAAAAATACCAGGAAAAAAGTCTACATACGACCAGTTTCGGGAGAAAGTGGAAATGCATCGCGGGTGCATAAAGTCATCTAAAAGTGCATTTTAGATTTAAACCTCTAAAAATGAATGAAAAGCCGGGAAAATCGGTACTCGGGCGGTTTTTGGGGAGCTGATCTTATTTCTGACCATGCGAAATGCCCTTAATGCACATGGGTGGGGCTCTGGGGGGATGGGAGGACATTTGTAAAGTTGCGATAGAGACTTAAAAATTTCCTCTCCTGGGATTTTCGGGGCTCTGATTTCATTGCTGACCATGCGAAATTCTCCAGTAAACGTTAAGGCAATGACACACTATATTAAAAAAATATTAATTTTCTATTGTGTAGTCAGTCTTTTTAATTTCTGTTAGTTTTTGTAAATATTAAAATTAAATGCTCATTCATCTTCTATTTATAAAACGATCAAAATATTAAAAATACAACTGACCTAAAATTGTATGATATAATAATAGCCCAGTTGGTATAGGTTACAACTACCAGTAATTTGCAATACGGCTGATTTTTTTGTATAAGTACCTTAAAGTATGCAGATAAACATAAAAAAAAGTTTACCAGTCTATCGATTTCCCAAAGTCGAAAAAAAATCGATTATCATGTTTTTGATTATCCTTTATATTTCGAGCTGGGATGAAGATAGAGAACATTAAAAAATAGCACCGTGTAGGGGAGGTATTTTT
>JAGFPH010024499.1:0-11338 GCA_018207615.1 Philaenus spumarius
CTATCTATCAAGTCACCACAACTGTCTACTTGTTCAATTTCATTTAACACACTTTCTTCTTTAACATATTCAAGAGAATAACTTTGGTCTTCAATTAGTTCAAAGCACACTTCATCTTCTTCCTTTATTTCTTGTTTTATTACCAACTCTTTTGGACCCATTTCCATGATTGCAACCGAATCAAGCTTTTAGGTTACTTTCTGAAAAGAAAACACAAATTTCAAAACTTGGTTACTAAAATTACTATACATTAAATACTGGAAGGCCTATTTTTAGTTTTTAACTGTGGCAGTGCAACAAGGGATTCATTTACTGTGGTAATTAATTTCAAATCCAAATATGATACAATTTAATATATTACACAATAAACATACTGTTCAGGTTTACGCTTTCTTGTGATTTTTTCAATAATTTTATTAGTATTTTATTAATTTTTATCATATATTATTTTGATTTGAAATGAATTAATATATATTTTACAGTTTCCTGTATGCCATCCAAATTTTGCTCGTCTGTCGCCGTGTGTCGTAGGTTCGCTATCCCTTGTTGCATTGCCACAGCAAAACGCTAAAAACTGAAAATATTTATATATTTATATATATATTGTGTTTTACAAATTTATCATAGAAACTATGACTAAAATAAAATAAAGCACTATCCTGAACATAGAGTTATCACTCATCAACAATAATAATTGTGTATTGTGTCAAGCTATGTACTATATCATAACATTATACACATTACAAAAACTATAAATATTGGAAATGTTAAATTTTAAAATGAAATAGACAAACTTTTAGAGTAGAATAACACACTACTTCAATATAAAAAACCTGTACCTTAACATATTTTAGTTTAGTCTTTAGCACAGTCTAATTTATTATCACTTCTTACTTTTCCTAAAAAGAAAACGCTTCATCCGAAGTTATTTAAAAAAAAGTAGAAGTAGGTAGGTATTCTATTTTAAAAGTTCAATATGAAATGCATACTCCAAACTAACCCCGTAAAACTAACATTTGACAAAAAAATAAAATAAACTCTTTTGTATATATAAATCTTAGCCTGAACAAACTTGAACTCTCTTTTTCATGCCAAGATTATAAGATGCTAGAACATTAAGTTAACTACTGCTACAATAATAGTTTGTAAGGATAAATATAGTATACACTGACAGTAATAAAATGCATAGGTTGTTAGCACTACTTATTTTTCAAAAAAAATTCAACAAATTATGGTAGGCCTTTACTAAAAGTTGACCCATTTTGTTAAATTTTAATTGTTGTAGGCTATATTTAACATGCGTTACTAGTGGTGAACGCGGTGACCTGAGGTTTATATAGAAATACAGTAAAAACATAACTTTTTCCTTTATATTGTAACGAAATTAGACACTTAACTGATGGTAGGAAGTCAATTATAAACAATCTAAAACATGTACAGCATAACAAATTACAGTTGATTTTTGATAATGCGACAGGTATGGGACCGAGAGGGTGTCGGATTACGGAAAGTGTCTAGATTATCGAAAGTAATTTTTTAAATGTCCAAGATTAGCAGTAAGTTACGGGAATTGCTGTAATTTTTTAATATAAAACCATTTAGGACAGTAGGATAATAATTCAATTAATTTTACTTAGTGAGCACAAAGGAGTCATGAAAAATATATGTACATGTAGGCCCTAAAGAATAAAAAAAACATTAATTGTCTATCACAAAATGAAAGGCATACATACAGTACAGTACAGTATTTACACATTGAAGAATGCTCGCCCTATGTCGTACGATAGCATGACAAAAATCGTTCATTCTTACTAAGAATATTTATACTGGTGTACTCAACTTGTAAAACAAATTTGATGTTGATATTCCAAAAATTGACGAAACTGGAATTGATTGAAATTAGTTTGTGGATCCGGTACTCCTAAAATCGATAATCGAAATCGACTCCTGGATCGGGTAATTTTCAAGATAACAAGCTGAGACTCAGCATAAATGTTTAAAATATATATTTTAACTCCTATGTCAAGTTTCAATTCGATATATTAAAATTCGGCCAATTTAGAATGAGCCAAAGCTTCATATATGAATAAGATGTCCGCTTTTAGTGATTTCCCCTGCTGCAAAATACATACCTGCATTATCGAATTTTTTCCATACAAACCATTGCTCGGACGAAATAAATACATATGACCTTTTTTGTTGAAAAATACCTCCCCTACACGGTGGTATTTTTTATTTTTCTCTATCTTCATCCCAGCTCAAAATATTAAGGATAATCGAAAAAAAAAATGATAATCGATTTTTTTTTTTTCGACTTTGGGAAATCGATAGACTGGTAAACTTTTTTTTATGTTAATCTACATACTTTAAGGTACTTATAAAAAAAAATCAGCCGTTTTGCAAATTACTGGTAGTTGTAACCTATACCGACTGGGCTACAAGCCATTTCCCTTCGCTTGCCCGATACACTGGTAGAATGTCAGCAGGACGGCTAATACACTGGTTGCGGCGCGCGCAGCTAGCTTGGGCCTACTATACTGTCTACAGGTTGTACAAAAATTCCCGCACTGGTTTAATATTTCGTACGTAGAGAAAATTTGAAGGTAGATGTGATTGAGGAACCTACTCTATGTAAAAATATTGTTTTATTAAGAATTCAAATAATTTATCAGCCATTTTGAATGTAACTTTGTTTTTTTTTTAAATGGGAAGGTGGTCATGTGATACATCATTTCGATGCAGAATTTCAAGAGAAAACCAACGATATAATTTGCACATTCATATCTTTAACTGATTAAAAATGGCGGCCAAAAAACAACGAAATCGTGTTTTCCGATTTTGCCCCATTTTGTTGTAGCCTACCTATTTTTTTTTTTTTTAATGCTAAAATTGTTATTCTTTTTTGGATTCAGAATTAAATAGGCTTTCAAATGAAATGCCACACAACAATATTTGGGAGAATTTAAAATTACAGCCATTTTGATTTTTGAAAACTGATTTCGAGTGGTTCAACCAAATATCGTGTGGCATATCATTTGAAAGCTTATTTAATTCTAAATTCAAAAATAATAATAATTAGTATTTTTAAAAAAATAGTACAGCAAAATGGGAAAACACGATTTTATTGTTTTTTGGCCGCAATTTTTAATCGATGATATGGATGTGCAAATTTCACCGTTGGGTTTCTCTTGAAATTCTGCATCGAAATGATGTATCACAAGACCACCTTTCCATTTAAAAAAAAGTTACATTCAAAATGGCGGATAAATTTTTTGAAATCTTAATAAAATAGAATTTGTTTACATAGAGTAGGTTCCTCAATCACATCTAACTTCAAATTTTCTTTACATACGAAATATTAAACCTGTGCGGGAATTTTTGTATAGGCCTACCACGTATAGTAATAAAATAAAATTGCAGTACAGTAAATAAAATTTAACAACTTACAACACTATAAAATCACTCTAATAAAAAAAGAACAATGCAATAATGCCTATCAAAATCAGTTATACTTTACAACGAAACTGAACTAAGACATCTAGACAAACAATGTGAGTCAAGTAGGGATTTTAGGGGGTTTCCTTTTATAACAGACAAACAGTATGATAAACAAAGCGGTCAAAATGATCTAGAGGTTTTTGTAGGACACCAAATTACAGTATAGTACTGTATAGCATAGCACGGTGAATCAACTCACATTCGCGTCGGACTACCGAGCATGTCCGATTGTCAAGTGTCGGACTATCGCGAGTATAATGTACCAAACCAAAAGTTGTTTATATTGATGATTTCAAGTAGGCCATGTAGCCTATTAGGACACCTCACCGTACTGCACTAAAAAAAAAAACCTGAAGGTTCTAACTTACAGTCTCTAGTCACAATTTAATAGTACAGTGTGCTTAGGTTTTTGTTTCCTAAAAAAGACCTTTTTAGAAAATGAAGAAGTGTTACCATCTTATAAGCTATATGTTTCAGGACTAGAGACTGTAAGTTAGAACTTAAGGATATTTTTTTATAGGGTTACAATTCTGTTCGAAAAGAACTTAAAATGCCTACAATGACGTAATGTTTAGTTTGGCAATTCAAGGATTTATTCTATTATTTAGGCTAATAGCATTCAATATTATTTTATACGTTCATTGCTCTTTATTATTAAATAGGTCTTGTAAAATTATTTTACATATTTCATGTATATTTTCATGATTTTTTCAGGAATCTTGTTTAGTCAACTTATTGGTTACCGTACCTTTATGTAGGGTGACCAAATCATTTCGGGAGAAAACCAGGACAAACCAGCTGAGAACCAAAGGACCCCCCCCCAATGTACCCATGTTTTTAAAATATAAAATATTTGTATTTTTATAGAAATTTATGTTTTGTTAATACATTTTGTTAGCCCGATTCCCTGATTAGGCTATAGCCTATAATTGAGAATAAAGATAAACACAAAATGTAATATGACTTACTTCTATATCACCCTGTTTAATTAACGAAATTTAATTTATATTAATGTATATTAAAATATTATAGTTTTAAAAACATTATAACCATGTAATTTTTTTATTAAATTTCATTAACTTAACATAAGCTTTAAATATTACAAGTGTTTCTAGATTCTAGATGGGGTTGATTGTTCTCGGAGAAAGGGAAATTTTTCACTGCTTGTAGCCTTCTCGATCATGGCTTTGTCCGTTGAAACGTAGTTATAAAATTCTACACAGTCGATTTAGTAGTTGTACAAAATCTACTCAACTAGGATTTTAAACTCTTAAATCAAAGTTGGTATTCGTATTGTCTCCACAAAATGCCACACAACATTTATTTCTATCGAGATCAAACATTTAAATAGTAGCCTATTCAAACAAAACAAATGTTGAAATTTCGTCAGATGTTTCATTTTACCGTGTCACATTTCGTTTAATCAAGTGAAATTAAAAAAGATATTTAAAATTTCTTTGAGTGAAACCACTTTTCAGGACACCGTATAGGCCTACTACTATGACATAAAACCGGGACAATCCCGGTTTTCCGGGACGTTTGGTCACCCTACCTTTATGGTGTTTGTTAAGTGATTGATTTGTTTCTTTTATTTAGTGCAAACACATTAAATATGGCTGAAGTAATTTCTATATTTATTTTCCGCAAATATCTTTGGTGATTATGGTCAGTTTAACATATGTTCTTTCTGAATAGGCTATGAAGAAAAATCTCTGGTCACCGCATTCTCCGCATTTTACCTAATGTGCTTGGTAGCCTAGTGATTTTTTTTAAACTATTTGTTCCATTATATTTACTATTCGACCCTAGGCTGATCAGTGTAACTTTACTATTCGACCCTAGCCTAATATTTTTGCAGACAACGACATTGTTCTAGCCTACATTCTACTGTTAAATATTGAATACAGGTAAACATAGGCCTACTGTGACTAAATAGGTTAGGTTAGAACCTTTTAGGTTATTTTCTTTATTATTTTTACATTTTTGTTAGCTTTAGGTTAGCCTAGAGTCGAATAGTAATGTTGCGCCCTGATATTTTGCAGACAACAACGTTGTTTTACATTCTACTGTTACATGTATACAAACTATGATTAAATACTATAGGTTAGAACCTTTAGGCTATTTAAAAAAAATATATTCTTGCATTTCTGTTGCTATAGGCTAGCCTATGGTCGAACAGTAAATTTGCGCTCTCTCCTAAAGCATAATCCACTCCTAAACCCTGGAAGCATAATGTAAATTAGTCCCAAAACCTTTAATATACAAATATAACATAACCTTACCTGTTTCACTCTGCCTTTTAACACTTTTTTATGAGTATTTTTATATAACCTATTATTTGACCTATAAAATTGTGTAGGCCCTTACGTTTTAAATAGTGAAAAATATAAACTTTACAAAACAAACGAATAATCAAGTTTTAAAACCTAGGAAACTACATATAATCAGAAATTAACTTCCTTTTCCTCGAAATGATAAAGTCCAAAGTTAAGTTAACAATTAATTTATTACTAGGTAGAGAATGCCTTGATTATATATATATATGTCCATAATCAAAGCCAATAGTATTGCTACTTGTTCACTTATTGCTTGTTGGAGTTGTTGGCCTTACTGCATGACCAACCGACCAACCGTCATCGAGGTTATAAAAGCTTCTGCGCTTCTGCTCCGCACCCAGTGTTCCCAACTGAGAGGTTTTCCCCCCAAATTTAGGGGGTACATAAGTGGGATGGGAGTTTTTTAGGGGCTTTATATTTTTAGGGATTTTTAAATTTAACATTGTATATTACATTTTTTATTGAGAAAAATAAAGGTGTAAAAATATAGGTTCTGGGATAACTCAATCTAGCTACAGTGACTAGATAGACTCGTCTCTATCTAGTCACTGTATATCTAGCCTATTCCTAGCGACATCTAGTATAGTTCCTCGTTAAACCAGCAATCATAGATTAAACTAGCTACTCGGGTGGTTCAAACTAAACCGAGTTTAAACGGAGTGAAAAAGTTCGAGAAAGCGGAATAAGCGTTTAAACTACGTTCAGAGTTTAACGTTGTTTGGGGAAAGCGGCCCTAAGAATGCGGAGTTAAATGAAAAACGAATAAATACATTGATTGTTGCTTACTAGTTTACTTGTTTAATTTAAATTCGGACTAGCATTTGTGACAGCAATTTCAAACGCAAGTGTCGAACGCGCATTCTCAATCAAAAATAAGTTGCGTATTGTCAAAAATAAGTTGCTTATTGTCAAAAATAGATTATCTATTGAAATGCTACAAAGTATGATGATTCACGTTGCATCGAAATGGTGGATCTTGCACAACATTTAATCCATCCACTAAAATGTTAGTAAGTTTATTTAATGTAATCGTGTATGATTTCAAAATGTCAGAACAGAAGAAAACGAAATTGTATTTGAAGTATTAAATAATTTAAAAATAAATAATATTAAAAAAATATTACAGAATATTATTTATTTTATTATTAAAATTTATTTATTATTGTTAATTTATATTTTTTTACAGAATATAATTTTTTAGGGGGATTTCCTAGTAATTGTGGCGATTTTAGGGGTTTTTAACTGTTGCTTAGGGATAAATAATTTTGGGAGTTGGTCACACTGGCCGCACCTTTTCGGGAAGGTCCAGTTTTCCGTTACGAACGTTATTGTTGTGTGGGAAGCTTCGTTATAGGTTTTTCCAGACATCTTTTACTAAGTAACATATTCATTTTCAGTTTTCATTATGGTAAGTGATTAACATTTATTTGAAATACTTATTTACAAATTATTATTGAAATTGTTATGTTCAACTAATGTAGCTTTTGCCACATTAGCTTAAAATGATTTCATCCTTTGTTCGTCGTACTTGTGCCTACAGCTAATCTATATATCGCATGGTAAAAATTATTATAAACTTAGAAGTAAGTTTAGACTGAACAAAAATATTGTTTAATAAACGTTATATTCCATTTTTAAGTTTTAAATTATGAAATTCTAACTTGCAAAGTTGTATTATGTTGAAGTATACGACTTGGGAGTATACTTGCCTAAAGCCCACACACTTATCCAGCAAAACTGTTTTAAGCAAAAACGTTTTTGTTTAAACTTGCTCGAACATTTATTTTCTATGTGTAAGATAGGAATACCGCACACTTATCTAGCATAAATATAAAACTCTGTAGGCCCTACAGCACTTTTGAGCAGGATGGAGCAAAACGAAAAAACACTGTACAGCACGTTTAAAAACATTTAAGCGTGATCAAGCAAGAAGCAAAAACGCTTTGAAGCGTAATCCAGCACATTTGAGCAGAACTGGCAGTGCTCGTCTCACAAACAACGACCATTGTTCGAAGGCGAAACATTTGGTGTTGCACATGCGCGTATCATTTGTATCATCAATATTAAATCTAAATTTATCAAACAGTTATTTATAAACACTAGTAAGCCCGGGGAAAAATCACAGGCTAATTAATTAGATACACGTCAGAAATACATAGGCCTAATTTAAAAACGTAAGTTCCCCTACTATTTAAAAACAACATTAAGGCCTATTTATCTATTCCTATCTAACTATGCTGATGGGGATTTTTAACTCGGTAAATGTGTAGGCCTACAATAATAAGGATCATAAAACTGTAGGCCTACTTGTTAACCCTGGAACCGGCAGATCGCACGAAACATGTGATCATGACAACACATTTGTAACGCGTGATTGTATTGAGTATTTGACCCATTAAAAATCTTTCAATCTCAAAAAGACAAGCACCATTGGAAAGGTAATGTTTCAAACTTTAATTTTTGTATTTACAATTTCTTTCTAAAACGTATATTTACATACGTAATCATCATTGCAGTTTATTAGTTTTTTACAAATCAATCGGCGCTAGAAAATTCATACAAAACATAACGAAATAACTCAACTTTCATCAATCTCTAAAGCCCGCCCAGTAGATGTTCTTAGTTAAACCTATGTATCTATGGATTCATCACAATTTCCGCTATCCAAAACTTTCATCCAATCAAAAATCGGACAAATAGTTCTGAAGTTGTAAGGGGTTTTGTAGACCCTTGCAATTGGTCAGTTTTCCAACCAATAAACAGCGTTATTTATTTCACGTGATATCTGTGTGACCTCAATCGTTTTTTAGAGATATTTTGGTATCTTTGTAAACATAATTAATTATATATATTACCCAAAACGCGTCGTAACATTCAAACGACCAAAAAAAGGTAATATTTAATATTATTATTAATATATTATCCTATATATTATTCAAAGTGACTTGGAATCCAAGAATCATTCAACTAAATTTGCATGTAGCCTATTACTACAGGTTTTCATAAAAATTTGTGCAAGTACTTTTGGCCTGTCTGTTCAGACTGGATGAATCGACTCTGGTTATTTTTGTGACATATTTTATGTTTTACAAAATAATTGTCACAGATTCTAATCCATTACACCATGTTACATAATTTTTGTGCCTTTTATTATTTTATACCTTTCTGAAAACAAATTTGATAAAATTTAGAGTACAGTACACATCTGCGGCTCAGCCTTTTCATGTTTAATTTCACATGGGGTCTCTTCTCAATTAAGAATAGTAAAAAGATTACATGATTAGTTCTAAACCGTTAGATAAATCATTTTGTGTGTTTATAGGTTTCATAACTGAAATTACAATCTTCAGATTTTAATTGTAAAACTTGAAATATTCTATTAGACAAACCTGGTTGAGGAGTAGTTAAATTTCAATAAATTTTGTTTATATATTTCCAATCATTATAACAGGGTGATTTTTTACATCTTATTGTTAATAATCAATTTCAGGGATAAATAACATTAAATTTGGCGAGAGGTCCTATGTTTTGAGTGGGTTTTCAACATTTTCTGTGAAATAGTAAAAAGTTTGCTTTGAATAAATTATTTAAATCTTTTTTACAGAGGGAATGCATTTCTATTCATGTTGGTCAAGCCGGAGTGCAGATTGGTAATGCCTGCTGGGAACTGTACTGCTTGGAGCATGGTATCCAACCCGATGGACAGATGCCTTCTGACAAGACTGTCGGTGGCAATGATGACAGTTTCAACACCTTCTTCAGCGAGACCGGTGCTGGCAAACATGTTCCTAGAGCCGTGTTTGTCGACTTGGAACCCACTGTAGTCGGTGAGTTTTGTGTTCTTTGTATTGTTATTATCACTAATAAAAATTTACCTGCATAATGAATGTTGAAACAAGGTACCTAATCCTAATCAAGTAAATAGTGGGACTGTGCCTATTTACTATTATATATATAGCCTGTACAAACACATAGGGTCTGATCATAAGGATTTTAACAGTAATTAATAGTAAGTTTGCTAAAACTATTATTATTAGTAGTTTACTGTCTTGTAAGTTGCATTTCATAATTCTATTCTACAATAGACCAAATTACAATTTGTAAAATCTGAGCTGTTAGCCTAGTAATAGACTTGTTTCATAGTAGCTAAAATTATTAAGGTACGTTTCCATTATGTCATGTCCCAGGCACATGTTCCGGGATGTGTGCTGGCACATGTGCTCGACGTTAATTGAAATGGAAACAGTCTGCGACATGTCCAAGGCACATGTCCCGGGACACATCCCAAGGAATTCATTTTCTTTTCCACTTCTGCAAGACTACACTCCATAATTTCTGAAATGCGTTGCAGGGCATCGTTCCGATTGTTGCTGTGTTTTTTGGCATGAACTAGTTACATTCCAAACCACTGTTTCTTGTTTATATAGTTCAATAAGTTTTGTTACTTTACATTTAGACCACTCCATCCTACGAAAAACAAGACTAAGCACTAGCAAACACGAACAAGGTTTAGGTTTCCATTTAAACAAATTTGGAGCACATGTCTCGGGACGAATTTGTAGTAATGGAAACGGGGCTTTAGACTGTAATAATTGTAATGTCTAAACACTCCTGGAATTAATATGGATAATCCAAAAAAATTTATTGAACTTGGCCGAATAATTTTTGAGTCTGTAGAAGACAAAGAAACAATCATTCAGTACATTTTGTAAAGTAGAGTGTCGTTAATTCAAACACATTTCGGATGGCAGAAATTTTATTTTTAAATAAAAAAATGTATCTACTTATATTTAAAAGTTTTAAATGTGAAAAACATAAAACACTAGCGGACCCGCCAATGCTTCGCTATTGCTATTGCTTGATTTACCTAACCTAAAATTATATTCAGTTTTTGATCAAAATCAGCTGTTTTAAGCTTTTCATACGAACAGCTGTTTTTTGTGCCCCTGATAAAAATATTTCTTCTTCTTCCTTAAGATTGACCTTCCATAAGATTAACATTGAAACTTTAAGGGCCACTGGGGCGTAGCCCTAATGTCCTAGGACCTTGGTAAATGGCCTAAAACCTTCCCTGGGTTAACCTGTGTAACTATGCAAAATTTCAAAGCAATCGGATGGACGGTTTGGTAACGCATAAAAGACAAACAGACGGACATAATATATTGAATTTTATATATATAGATATACGGCTTGTAAGGAACATCTATGTTTTACTACACTGTACTTAACAAAATAACACCGTATGTTATTATAACAGGCCTACAACTGAATGTAAAACAACAGTATACAGTAGTGCGGTAATAATTTTATTGTTCATATAATTTGTGGTTAGATAAATATCTAAAATAGTAATAGAACGTAGACTAATCAAACGTTCTCCTACAGTAATGACAGGTATAGCAATGGTTAATGATCTTTATAAATTAAAAATAGAGGGTCTTTGAAAAAGAAGTACTATACTTGGCCGTGCCAATTTTTTTATCCATATTATAGAGAAATTATGA